>JAVTVY010007039.1:0-37625 GCA_036873755.1 Hanleya hanleyi
TGCATTGTTGGAATAAAATATTGTTTAAACCAATAACAAAGAGAGATCAACAAATATGCGCTATGAAGAGTAATAAATGACATGTGAGAAATTGAGGAATTAACACGGTGGGATACAGCCCATAGCAAATTAAGAAGTAATAAACAATGGTTATTTTGATTACTCACTCGAATCCCAACGGCGAAACAAGACTAGTTAATTCTTGTTAATTACATACACGATCTCTCATAACTGGATCGACGATACCAAGTGACAAAATAATCTCTCTGTATGAAAATGTCATGCGGCGTTGCTCTAAAAGTTGTAAATGTACAACCACGGGTATCCGACTTCTATCGAAATTACAAACTTCAGATGAATAGAGTACTCATCACGTATAGATATTTGCAGATGTAACTTTAAAAGCTTACCAAACAAGGCGCGCTTCAAAAGCGCAAATTGAACAAAAACAAAATTATGAGTTACACCATTAGAAAACCGTTATCTATGGTGAATGTCTTGTAAATTTCTGCGCTTACGCATCGTCCTGAAAGAGAAAAAATATACGCATTAGATTGTAACGTTTCACTCGACATTTATCTGTAATCAAACGTAATAATAATTGTTAAAGTAAAACTATGATCATCTCCTTCCAAAAATTACAAATATTGTCCATAAAACAAATAAACGACTACCAGGTGTTAATTTTTGTTGACAAATTTTTCAATCATACAGACCTAATTCCAAACACTTTCAGATCATATTTTTCAAAATTATGTGTTGTCCACAGGTACCCAACTAGACAGGCTAAATTAAATTTATATCGCGATTTTTACTACTCTGACTTATAGTACTAAAATAAAGGGTCCCAAAATATGGAACAATTTACCCTCTCAGTTAAAATCTCACGTTTCGCTCTCATTATTCAAATCGAGGATATAATCGTATTTATTCCTGGAACATAATTAGACATCTATTCTGTTTGCCGTCTGTGGAAGTTGGAAATTAAATTTGTGTTTTTGTCTCACTATGATAGAGTTTACCGCATATTATCATCTTTGTAAATATAATAATTATTTTGGGATAAAACAAACCCCTCGGGGTTTTCATCCCGCCACTATTATATTTTGTTTACTAAACATTATTGTTATGCATGGTGAAATAAAACTCAAATCAAATGGTAATCTAGAACTGACTTTTTTGAAGCCGCATTCCAAAATGCGCAAAGCCCGTATTCTGCAAAATACATAAGATTCGAATCGCACGTTCATAAAACGATATCATGGTTCCATAATATTTTTTTTATTAACGAATTACACCGTAACCGATTCTAAGATATAGTCAAGCAGCACACGTATAGCAAAAATCTGGAGAAAAAAAACAACATTAATTTGTGTTCCGTTCTCATAATCCGTTTTTCACGGCCTCAAGCGACACAGCCGTTGTTGTTGTTTTTGCGTCTGTAAAGCGGGACTACTTTCGAGCAGATCGTTTGCCAGGAGACTTTCAATCGTTTGCTAGAAAACGTCTGCACCTTTGTTCGAGGTGTGAAAAGACGACCGGCACCCTTACCGTAGGTTGCCGAGATTTCCGGCGATCGTCTTTATCCGACCGGCGTTTTTAAACGATCAACTCACCACACCCATCGTTTGCATGACGTTTTCATCGTTTAAACGTCTAGCAAGAACGTTGGATGGATACAGTCACTTGGTTAAACAGTAACTCTCATGTATATGGCAAGCAGTTTGCCTCCGGTAGGTATCTAGCATCCTCTGACTGCTTGCTGGATATATATTTCCTTCCATTTTCATATAATCAGCATTATTGCTCGTTTCTCCCATTGTTTAACGTGGGCCCTTATGGAGAACATGCCCGGTGTATGACCTGCTTCGTCGTCCGACTGTGTGCCGGTGCGTGATGATTGCTGATGATCGCTAAACAAGCAAACAGTCTATTTGATCATTTCTAAGTTACCACTATTCTTTCCAAGATATATTGTACCTACATGTATATTCAGCTATATATTCAGCTTTATAGTATATCCAAATTTCAGACACATATAAACCATTGTGCACTCCTCCAACTTTATGCACTCATCTAACTAAACTTCAGACACTCACACTTTCACCTAAAACTTTATACAGTCGGCCAACTCAACTTCATGCACTGATGCAACTAAACTTCTGATGCCCATCTGATCCAAATAAACTTCATACACCCATCCAACTAAACTTCAGACACTTACATGTATCCAACTAAACTTTATACACTCGTCCAACTAAACTCATCTAACTAAAGACTGTAGACAGTCTTCTAATTAAACTTTATACACAGAAACTTCTATTAACCATTATTCACTCATCCAACATTAGACACTCTTCCAGCTAAACTTTAACACTCGCTCCACTAAACTTTAGACACTCACTGAATACAAATATACTTAAGACACACATGGAACAAAATTTTAGACAAAATATTTCGCATAGTTGCCATGGTTACTGAGGAATATATTTCTGGTTTTACTTTACTTCTGAACTAAGGTATGTATACATGTATAAGTAGTCTGCTTTGATGAAGCCTGGGAAGAATAGCATGTGGTATTATGTGACTTGAATGTTTTATTGATCATTTAACTTTACAGATCTGTGCTCTTGTCTATTTCAGGTCAGGGAAGAGTGACCCATACTGTGTGGTAAAGGTGGACAATGACGTCATTGCCAGGTTAGTATTGTTTATCTTGACAGAAGTAGACATGTCATTTATCATGTTTATATATTACATGTAAGGTAAGGTCACTAATAAGTTAGTCACTTCAATATACATTTCACAAGCAGGTACTCAGCTCCAGTCTAACTGTCCTCCAGTCCTAGCGGTTGAAATGTTCAAAATAATTTACCTGTCACATGATAAAGTTTGTCTGTCACCTTTAAGAATTACTTGAACATGAGATCGTTGAAATTGTCAAGTACATGTAATTCAAGAATAATGACAATTACAAGCTACCAATAAATTAATGACACCTTGTTTCCATACACTAATTAGCAGCTGTTTTGATTGAATTTTGTCAAAGTATATTTGAACACCAACACCATTTCTCTACCTGTCTCTTTCAAAAGTTACCTGACAGAGACAGGTAGACAGGTGTAAATTTTGACCTCTGAGGTCTAACAGTGCCCCAGTCTAAATGTGCCCCAGTCTTATTAATGTAAATGTGTTCCAGTCTAACTGTGCTTCAGTTTAACTGTACTCCACATGCTCCAGTCAAACTGTAATTGTTTTCCAGTCTAACTGTACTCCAGTCTAACTGTACTCCAGTCTAACTGTACTCCAGTCTAACTTTGCTCCAGTCAAACTGTAATTGTTTTCCAGTCTAACTGTACTCCAGTCTAACTGTACTCCAGTCTAACTGTACTCCAGTCTAAATTTGCTCCAGTCAAACTGTAATTGTTTTCCAGTCTAACTCTCCTCCACTCTGTCTTTCGATCTAACTGTACTCCAGTCTAACTGTTCTCCAGTCCAACTCTCCTCTAGACAGTCTAACTGTGCTCCAGTCTAACTGTAATTGTTTTCCAGTCTAACTGTGCTCCAGTCTAACTGTAATTGTCTTCCAGTCTAACTGTGCTCCAGTCTGTCTTCCAGTCTAACCGTGCTCCAGTCTGTCTTCCAGTCTAACCGTGCTCCAGTCTGTCTTCCAGTCTAACTGTGCTCCAGTCTGTCTTCCAGTCTAACTGTGCTCCAGTCTGTCTTCCAGTCTAACTGTGCTCCAGTCTATTTGTCCTCCACTCTGTTTTCCAGTCTAACTGTGCTCCAGTCTATTTGTCCTCCACTCTGTCTTCCAGTCTAACTGTGCTCCAGTCTATTTGTCCTCCACTCTGTCTTCCAGTCTAACTGTGCTCGAGTCTATTTGTCCTCCACTCTGTCTTCCAGTCTAACTGTGCTCCAGTCTATTTGTCCTCCACCCTGTCTTCCAGTCTAACTGTGCTCCAGCCTATTTGTCCTCCACCCTGTCTTCCAGTCTAACTGTGCTCCAGCCTATTGTCCTCCACTCTGTCTTCCAGTCTAACTGTGCTCCAGTCTATTTGTCCTCCACTCTGTCTTCCAGTCTAACTGTGCTCCAGTCTACATGTATTTGTCCTCCACTCTGTCTTGCAGTCTAACTGTGCTCCAGTCTATTTGTCCTCCAGTCTGTCTTTCAGTCTAACTGTGCTCCACTCTATTTGTCCTCCAGTCTGTCTTTCAGTCTAACTGTGCTCCAGTCTATTTGTCCTCCACTCTGTCTTCCAGTCTAACTGTGCTCCACTCTGTCTTCCAGTCTAACTGTGCTCCAGTCTATTTGTCCTCCACTCTGTCTTCAGGCCTAACTGTGCTCCAGTCTATTTGTCCTCCACTCTGTCTTCCAGTCTAACTGTGCTCCAGTCTATTTGTCCTCCACCCTGTCTTCCAGTCTAACTGTGCTCCAGTCTATTTGTCCTCCACTCTGTCTCCCAGTCTAACTGTGCTCCAGTCTATTTGTCCTCCACTCTGTCTTCCAGTCTAACTGTGCTCCAGTCTATTTGTCCTCCACCCTGTCTTCCAGTCTAACTGTGCTCCAGTCTATTTGTCCTCCACTCTGTCTTCCAGTCTAACTGTGCTCCAGTCTATTTGTCCTCCACTCTGTCTTCCAGTCTAACAGTGCTCCAGTCTATTTGTCCTCCACCCTGTCTTCCAGTCTAACTGTGCTCCAGTCTATTTGTCCTCCACTCTGTCTTCCAGTCTAACTGTGCTCCAGTCTATTTGTCCTTCACTCTGTCTTCCAGTCTAACTGTGCTCCAGTCTATTTGTCCTCCGATCTGTCTTCCAGTCTACTGTGCTCCAGTCTAACTGTGCTCCAGTCTATTTGTCCTCCACTCTGTCTTCCAGTCTAACTGTGCTCCAGTCTAACTGTCCTCCACTCTGTCTTCCAGTCTAACTGTGCTCCAGCCTATTTGTCCTCCACTCTGTCTTTCAGTCTAACTGTGCTCCAGTCTATTTGTCCTCCACTCTGTCTTCCAGTCTAACTGTGCTCCAGTCTATTTGTCCTCCACTCTGTCTTCCAGTCTAACTGTGCTCCAGTCTGTCTTCCAGTCTAACTGTGCTCCAGCCTATTTGTCCTCCACTCTGTCTTCCAGTCTAACTGTGCTTCAGTCTGTCTTCCAGTCTAACTGTGCTCCAGTCTATTTGTCCTCCGATCTGTCTTCCAGTCTAACTGTGCTCCAGTCTATTTGTCCTCCACTCTGTCTTCCAGTCTAACTGTGCTCCAGTCTATTTGTCCTTCACTCTGCCTTCCAGTCTAACTGTGCTCCAGTCTATTTGTCCTCCGATCTGTCTTCCAGTCTAACTGTGCTCCAGTCTAACTGTGCTCCAGTCTAACTGTGCTCCAGTCTGTCTTCCAGTCTAACTGTGCTCCAGCCTATTTGTCCTCCACTCTGTCTTCCAATCTAACTGTGCTCCAGTCTGTCTTCCAGTCTAACTGTGCTCCAGTCTATTTGTCCTCCACTCTGTCTTCCAGTCTAACTGTGCTCCAGTCTAACTGTGCTCCAGTCTATTTGTCCTCCACTCTGTCTTCCAGTCTAACTGTGCTCCAGCCTATTTGTCCTCCACTCTGCCTTCCAGTCTAACTGTGCTCCAGTCTATTTGTCCTCCACTCTGTCTTCCAGTCTAACTGTGCTCCAGTCTATTTGTCCTCCACTCTGTCTTTCAGTCTAACTGTGCTCCAGTCTATTTGTCCTCCACCCTGTCTTCCAGTCTAACTGTGCTCCAGTCTATTTGTCCTTCACTCTGTCTTCCAGTCTAACTGTGCTCCAGTCTATTTGTCCTTCACTCTGTCTTCCAGTCTAACTGTGCTCCAGTCTATTTGTCCTCCGATCTGTCTTCCAGTCTAACTGTGCTCCAGTCTATTTGTCCTCCACCCTGTCTTCCAGTCTAACTGTGCTCCAGTCTATTTGTCCTCCACTCTGTCGTCCAGTCTAACTGTGCTCCAGTCTATTTGTCCTCCACTCTGTCTTTCAGTCTAACTGTGCTTCAGTCTATTTGTCCTCCACCCTGTCTTCCAGTCTAACTGTGCTCCAGTCTATTTGTCCTCCACTCTGTCTTTCAGTCTAACTGTGCTCCAGTCTATTTGTCCTCCACCCTGTCTTCCAGTCTAACTGTGGTCCAGTCTATTTGTCCTTCACTCTGTCTTCCAGTCTAACTGTGCTCCACTCTATTTGTCCTTCACTCTGTCTTCCAGTCTAACTGTGCTCCAGTCTATTTGTCCTCCGATCTGTCTTCCAGTCTAACTGTGCTCCAGTCTATTTGTCCTCCACCCTGTCTTCCAGTCTAACTGTGCTCCAGTCTATTTGTCCTCCACTCTGTCTTCCAGTCTAACTGTGCTCCAGTCTATTTGCCCTCCACTCTGTCTTCCAGTCTAACTGTGCTCCAGTCTATTTGTCCTTCACTCTGTCTTCCAGTCTAACTGTGCTCCAGTCTATTTTTCCTCCACCCTGTCTTCCAGTCTAACTGTGCTCCAGTCTATTTGTCCTTCACTCTGTCTTCCAGTCTAACTGTGCTCCAGTCTATTTGTCCTTCACTCTGTCTTCCAGTCTAACTGTGCTCCAGTCTATTTGTCCTCCACCCTGTCTTCCAGTCTAACTGTGCTCCAGTCTAACTGTCCTCCACTCTGTCTTCCAGTCTAACCGTGCTCCAGTCTGTCTTCCAGTCTAACTGTGCTCCAGTCTGTCTTCCAGTCTAACCGTGCTCCAGTCTATTTGTCCTCCACTCTGTCTTCCAGTCTAACTGTGCTCCAGTCTAACGGTCCTCCACTCTGTCTTCCAGTCTAACCGTGCTCCAGTCTGTCTTCCAGTCTAACTGTGCTCCAGTCTATTTGTCCTCCACTCTGTCTTCCAGTCTAACTGTGCTCCAGTCTAACTGTCCTCCACTCTGTCTTCCAGTCTAACCGTGCTCCAGTCTGTCTTCCAGTCTAACTGTGCTCCAGTCTAACTGTCCTCCACTCTGTCTTCCAGTCTAACCGTGCTCCAGTCTGTCTTCCAGTCTAACTCTGCTCCAGTCTAACTGTAATTGTTTTCCAGTCTAACTGTCCTCCACTATGTCTTCCAGTCTAACTGTACTCCAGTTTAAATGTCTTCAGTGTAACTGTCCTTCAGTCTAACTGTGCTTCAGTGTTACTGTGCTTGAACAGTGTACATGTAACTGTTCTCCAGTCTAACTGTGCTTCAGTGTTACTGTCCTTCAGTGTAACTGTGCTTCAGTGTTACTGTCCTTCAGTCTAACTGTGCTTCAGTGTTACTGTCCTTCAGTGTAACTGTGCTTCAGTGTTACTGTGCATGCTTGAACAGTGTACATGTATGTAACTGTTCTCCAGTCTAACTGTGCTTCAGTGTTACTGTCCTTCAGTGCAACTGTGCTTCAGTGTTACTGTGCTGCCTTCAGTGTAACTGTTCTTCAGTCTAAGTTGTTTATTGCTTTGAGTTGAAAGGGAGTCTTATAGTGATTGAATTATTAGGTATCTGAAGTAGTACCAGTATATTGAACCCATATATATGTACACATAAACTGTGTAGGTCCACATGCTAAGACGTTTATCTATGCATTGTTGAGGTGAGATTAGGGCAGTTTTACTATGAACGGCAAGTATTGAGAGAAAACAGCTGACACTATTATATAGAGGATTGCCAGGACAATGCTCAGGCTTACATAAACTCTTTTTTCTTTCACCCTTCTACACCTAGTATCTATATGTTACAATGTATGTGATATACTGTACCTGTATATCCAGGTATTTACTGCTCCTTGACAAATGCCATAAATATATCATTGAGTAGGACGAGGAAATTGGTATTTTCATGTGAATGCCAATTTTCTCCTCCCATCAGGAGCTGTAATATTCCTGGTATTCATCAAGAAACAGTGTATTATCGATTATCGCACTGACGAGTGCCTAATTACCTGCAAAACTGTTCACTCCTCACCAGTGACGAAGAGTGATTCTATTGTTTGTACATCTCACTGATAGGTTCCAATATCTCCAAAGTAGATTGGTTATGTGTTTCTTACATGTAGACAGGTGGAGATTTCAGGAATTCTAACACCCTGAGGCATTTTTAGTACAAGTAAACTAATGTATCTAACACAATTCGGGTATGCTGAATTCGAAAATCGCTGTTACCAAAATATCTTTTGCCATTAAGGACCCAAAATGCTGTATCAAAGATGGCCGCCCAAAACACGATTTTCTGACATACAGCCATTTGTCACGCTTATGCATATTCTGATTCATTTAATTTCTGATTCTATTAGAGCAGAAGAACAAACATATAAAAACAAAATACTGAAATTATCAAAACTGAAGGATGGGTATAGGGTGGAACAGACGTCATTCTGCGCATGCGCAGTAAAAAGGGCATTGGAATGGACTTTTTGGGGTAGAGATGAACAATCAGTGGTCCTAATAGGCCGTGTAGGGTGTCAAATTGAAGCTCTCGTGGTGTAGACCACGAATTGAGGAATGTCCACGTCATCTGTGATGTCATTGGTGATGTAATCAATACGAGTGGTAGCGAAAGCGGCCATTTTAGGGGTGCGTAGGGGTGTGTTTGAGGGACTGAGTGACCATTCTTGGTCCGAATGGGATGTGTTGGGTATCATAGTGAAGCTTTCGTGGGACAGCGTCCGACTGGTCTGGCGTGTCGTGGAAGTAAGGGATATGATGCCCATGTGCAGACACGCCGAGCTCCAAACACCCAACTGCCCCATCCCCGAGCTCCGAGCTCCAAACACCCAAATGCCCCAATCCCGAGCTCCGAGCTCCAAGCACCCAACTGTTCCATCACCGAGCTCCGAGCTCTTGCATATAAACACGACATACATCTGTGAAAGCTTCATTATACGCTGGTTGTCCGTGGAGACGAGAGCCATGGTTTACGCATGTCACTTGCATTCGAAGTCATTTTCCGCGCCATTTAATTTACGTAGACATTTGCTTTCCATACATAATAATCGTATAGAGCAAATCCATCTCACGGAACGGGGTCTCGACAACGAGCAAATTCAAAATACGCGCGAAGAACGATCAACACACGAGAGTATTAGAGCATCCCTATACGATGACGGTGAGCGGTCCTACGCGATGTGGAAAGACGTCCTGGATGATGATATTCTTAGAAGAAGGGCCCCTCGGCTATATCCGTATAGTTTGGTGTTATAGCCAGTGGCAGTCTGCCTATGAAAGTACAAGATTACAGAATGTGAGCTTCATCCCAGGGATTCCTCACGATATCGATCAAGCGTATTTCTTCGACCCCGAGCAGACCAACGTGGTAGTGTTAGATGATCTTATGAGTGCGGCCAAGGACAATTCACACGTTGTCGACTCGTTTATCAAAGGATTCCATCATCGCAATCTGTCCGTCATCTATTTGACCCAGAACCTCTTTCCTCAAGGGAAGGCGTCTAGAGATATTGCCTTGAACTGCCAATACGTTGTGTTGTTCTCCAATCCCATCGATAGAGCACAAATCCGTATGTTTGGTAGTCGAGTTTATCCTCAGAACATCGACCAGTTCATGCAGGCGTTTCAAGGCATGACAAGTCGTCCGTACGGTTTAATACCTGTTCGTAGACTGAAAAGCTCATACCCCCGAAGATTGCCGGTTGAGGACCCACCTGTTATCCGGCGAGGGGTCACCACAACATCATATATCCCTACACGATCCACCGAGTCCACACCTGGTAGCACCCGTCCAGCAGCAGCAACCCACCCCCATACAGCGGGTCCCCTTCACACCATCAGTCCCGGAATATCACCCAACCGTGAAGGACCATCGCAAACCCGTACAACGGAATGAACACAATGTGAACTCAAGGCTATGGAAGCATTTGTTCAAAGAAAGTATGGACGCCGAGATGAGCAAGACGTTGGGGGCCAAATGAAAACAAGTTTCATCACAAAGGGTATTCGAAAGAGGAAGCCGCAATTTTAGCCCATGACACATTGGCACTCAGACTACGACGGGCTTTACGTCAGCAGTATGCTGACCTAGTGACCCATATAAAATTGCAGGACAAGGACCCAGTCCATATGGAAATCGAAAGAACAGCGTCGATGTTGAAAACCTCGGGCATGAACTGGAAAGCGGCGTATGTCATAGCAATAGCACAAAAGAAACATTGTTTGAACGCGTCATTGAAAGCCGTTAAGGCGTTAAGATAGAGCGTTGAGACGAGCGTTAAGGCGTAACGACGGGCAGTTGACGAACGTCATCGCATTTTGATGAATTAGTGTCAAGTCCATGAAAATCAGAGCTTCTGAGCTATTTCACCAGGGCATTGAAGCATTAAGCTGGACGTGGGCGGGCGTAACTGTCTATAAAAGCAAATGTATTACCAAAACACACACAGTCGACATTCAACCCTCAACATGGCGTGTACTTGCTCTGAGTGCGAAAAGAACGTTCACCAGACGTTTCGATGTGATGCGACACAAGAAGAATATATACATGGGGTTGAAGTCCTTGGAGGCGAATGCCGATACAGAGACCACTGAGAGTCCACCGACTGATACAGAAACAGAGACTGCTGAGAGACTATCTACTGACACAGGGAGTTTGATCTCAGATAGTCAGCCTACATCCCAGGACAGTGAGGAAGAACCTACCACCTGGAAGCGTATTAATAGCTATGATGCGGTAATCGAAGACGCCTGACAGGATAACTTTCAACAGGCGTACATCCAAATACGCCCCTGTCTCAGGAAAACAGCCATGGCAATCTATGAACGGTATAGCCTGCTCCCGCTTGAAATGAAAGGCGATATTTCAATTATTTTGACAATGGTGTTACCACACAAGCGTTAAATCTGTTCATGTTACGCTGAAGGTGTTCCTGGGACTGGATTAACGAGGAAAGTTCAAACTATAAATAAAGAAAACGAAGGTTAGAAAAACTGACAGAAAAGTACTATTCCAGTTATATGGAGTGATGACGTCACTGTCATCAGAGCAGCCGTCAACATTCGGTTGGCATATATGATAGAGTATGTCGAAGCTCTAAACAGTTATGTGTAGAAAGTTTCAGCTTGTGTATAACCTATATATGTCGTGTCGGCCTTTGATACATATCATTTGATACTCACCAACCTGCCCAAATCAGGGTTTCAGGTAATTCCTTACAACGTCAATCAATTTTAATTAACCCTATCTCGCCTGGGCTTCTTGGGACGTATCCTGGCCTGGGGAGGGGAGGTTGGGCGCCCCGCCTAATTATTTTTATTAATTATTTTTCTTAACCCTTGAGCTAGGGGGCTGAAACTTACCACACTATACCCTTGGGGCAAGCTCTACCAGAAATGTAAAAAAATTCAAGATAGCCGCTTCGATGACGTGACAGTGACGTCATTTAAAAAATGACATTTTTCGGTCAGATTTTCTGAATTTTTTATTTATGCAATTTCCCTGCAAAAAACTGCATGATAAATTAGTAATTAGTAATGTGATGTGGAATAGAATAGTTTTTGTCCACTTTTCATCGCGGAAAAGCAGAAATTTTGAAGAAATATGATGAAAAAAATCACTTTCCTGGTACCCCACGCGGTCGCCATCTTGAATTTACCCATGATTCTCTGCTCGGGGGTCATGCAAATAGGCTCAAAATGACCCCAATATGATAAACGATAAAGTCACGGAGTTTCAGTTCTCCATTTTTTGTCGTTCGGGAGATAGCGCAGAAAGTTTGGTAGGGGGAGCATTCCCCAGCCCCCCACCAGGCCAAGTAGGATTAACTAATTAGCTGTAACCGTGAATTTGTAATGCATTTTTATTGCTTATTATTCTTAACGAACTCATAGCAATATTTCATCCTCTTCATTGGCATTCATGGACCCCTGATTCAGTCCAAGGGTGATCGCTGATGTTTAGGTGTGAATCAATTATTACATTTTGTTATACGCCCGCCAAAAGGCGGACGTATTATGTGATGGCGGTTTCCGTCCGTGTGTCCGTCTGTCCGTCTGTCCGTCCCCCGTGTCCGGTCTATATCTGGGACAGTTTTCTATCTACAGTTCTAATTTTTGGTGAGTGGATACCCTACGGGAGACGATGTGTCGCGTACCAAAATGCAGGTCAAGGTCAGAGGTCAAAGGTCACTGGCCTAAAAAACAGGAAATCACTGAAGAATTCATGTCCGGTCTATATCTGTGAACGTTTTTTATCCACAGTTGCAATTTTTTGTGAGTGGATACGCTAGGTGGAGACGATGTGTCGCGTACCAAAATTGAGGTCGAGGTCAGAGGTCAAAGGTCACTGTTGCCTAAAATCAGGAAACCATTGATCATTGACAGTTTTCTATCTACAGTTCTAATTTTTGGTGAGTGGATGCCCAAGGGGGGAACGATGTGTTGCATACGAAATGTAGGTCGAGGTCAGAGGTCAAAGGTCAGTGTGACGGAAAAATCAGGAAATCATCAAAAATTACTAATTTTTGTGAGTGGATTCAATAGGGGGAAATGAGGTGTCGCATACCAAAATATAGGTCAAGGTCAAAGGTCACTGACCCAAAAATCAGGAAATTATTAAAAATAACATTTTTGTGTGTGAGTAGATACATTAGGGGGACACAATGTGTCACATATCAAAATGTAGGTCAAGGTCAAAGGTCAAGGTCACTGTGACCCCAAAATCATGAAATTGTTAAAAATCATGATTTTTTGAGTTCATTGAGAAATTACGGGTAGCTGTTCTGTCATGTACAAAAATTTAGATCCAGGTCAATAGTCAAGATCACTATGACACCAGAATCAAGGTCAAAGGTCAGTGTGACCTAAAAATCAGGAAATCATTAAAAATTACTAATGTTTGGTGAGTGGATTCAATAGGGGGAAATGAAGTGTGGCATACTAAAAATTAGGTCAAGGTCAAAGGTCACTGTGACCCCAAAATCAGGAAATTGTTAAAAATAACATTTTTTTTGTTTCAGTAGATACATTAGGGGGACATGTGTCACATACCAAAATGTAGGTCAACGGTCAAGGTCACTGAGACCACAAAATGGTGATTTTTTGTGACTTTTGAGAAGAAATTACGGAGAGATGGTTTGTCATGTACCAAAATTTAGGTCAAGGTCAATAGTCAAGGTCACTGTGACTCCAGAATCAAGAAATCTTTAAAAGTTACTTTGTTTTGTGTCCGTAGATTCATTAGGGGGACATGATGTGTCACATACCAAATTGTAGGTCAAGGCCGAACGTCAAGGTCACTGTGACCCCCAAAATCATGAAATTCATAAAAATCATGATTTTTTTGTGGTACATTGACGGAAGACGAAGTGTCGTGTACCAAAATTTAGGTCAAGGTCAAAGGTCAAGGTAACTGTGACCCCAAAATCAGGAAATCACATTTTTATATGCCTGTCGAAGACGAGGTCATGTAATGCGATGTTGCGTTCTGTCCATTCATCCATTAACATTTGTTGTCCATGCGATATCTCTGGTCTCAAGGTATGGGATGGTACCAAACTTTGAATATACCTTACTCGCATGGCAAAGAGGAGCCATACATTTTGAGATCAATTTGTCCAAGGTCAAGGTCACAGTCCTTCAAAACTAAATCAAGTTTAGCTGACCATATGTGTTAGGTTGCAATATTCAGAGTTCTCTCCCCTACATGTATATGGCATTCGTCCATATTTGAAACTGCTACAGTTAGGTAAACTGTTGTGAAATAATTACCATACATTTAGTAATTTAACGGGGAGAGGGGTCCTTTATGAACTTCATACCTCTTTATTAACTCAAGAACAAAGGTTTACTTCAGTTTCTTCTTCCTTCATGAAAATTATCTCGTCTGAAAGGAATCCATTTGCAGGAAAACTACTATTTTCGTGTTTGACTATTGTCGATTTCATTGTGGGATATGTGAGCTCTCGGGTCTTGCTTCAAGGTCAACTAGTTACCAAAACTTAAGCTCGTTAGTTTATCATTCAATATAAGATGTTATATATGTTACATTCTCAGAAGCACAAAATTGTAGGCTAGCTACCAATTGGAATCAAGGCTGTCAAACAACCTTGAAATTTGGACCAATGTAATTCCAGATACACGGGCGTATATTGAAGCCCCTTGGGCTCTTGTTTATTTTGACGTCATGTTTTAATTAACAATTTTCGGAATGTTGACGTGGAAAGATATTCTGGTAACAAGCAGATTCGGATTCAGCACCCTTGAAATATGCCAAAACAACTTGTTACCAGCTTGTACTAAAAAATGCCTCAGGAACATTTTCTAGAGGCTTTTGCTGAATTTTCCATCTGTCTAATGTACAGTACATGTATATGTACCATGTTTGTTTTCAGTGTGTATCACGACTATAATTGTCTGTGCCTAAAGTATCAATGGAGTTATTCTCTCAGATTCTTTTTTATCTCGCCTTACGAAGTAAAGGGGAGATATTGTGAGAGGGGGAAAGAGGATGTCGTCGTCGGTGTCGGTGTCAGTGTCGGTGTCCCCTGCCTGGAAATGAATGGGTTTTTGGTTTAGCAAGTTAAAAAAAAATCTAGAAAAAATCTAAAAAAATATGGGGGGTGGGTATGCCACCTGGGCGTACTACCCCTGGGGTGATCTAATGTTAAAATCCCTATGAATGAGTTTTGCGTTTAGCTGAAGTGCACATGTACATCTGTACTTGGAAAGTTTCTTGCAGTTGTCAGCTGTCATTGGATGATTATGAAACTTGGTACACATGTTTCTTATGATAAGAGGATGTACCTGTGCTATTTTTGAGAAGAAATATTAATTTTTCTCAAAATTATGGCAATGAATGAGTTTTCTGTTTAGGTAAATTGTACATGTAGGCCTCTACATGTATACATATACATCTACATGGTAAGTTTGCTCCAGTTGTCATCTGTCATTGGATGATTATGAAACTTGGTACACATGTTTCTTATGATTAGAGGATGTACCTGTGCTATTTTTGAGAAGAAATATTAATTTTTCTCCAAATTATGACAAATGAATAGTTTTATGTTTAGGTAAATTGTACATATACATGTACATGGTAAGTTTGCTCCAGTTGTCAGCTGTCATTGGATGATTATGAAACTTGGTACACATGTTTCTTATGATAAGAGGATGTACCTGTGCTATTTTTGAGAAGAAATATTAATTTTTCTCAAAATTATGGCAATGAATGAGTTTTCTGTTTAGGTAAATTGTACATGTAGGCCTTTACATGTATACATATACATCTACATGGTAAGTTTGCTCCAGTTGTCAGCTGTCATTGGATGATTATGAAACTTGGTACACATGTTTCTTATGATTAGAGGATGTACCTGTGCTATTTTGAGAAGAAATATAAATTTTTCTCCAAATTATGACAAATGAATAGTTTTATGTTTAGGTAAATTGTACATATACATGTACATGGTAAGTTTGCTCCAGTTGTCAGCTGTCATTGGATGATTATGAAACTTGGTACACATGTTTCTTATGATAAGAGGATGTACCTGTGCTATTTTTGAGAAGAAATATTAATTTTTCTCAAAATTATGGCAATGAATGAGTTTTCTGTTTAGGTAAATTGTACATGTAGGCCTCTACATGTATACATATACATCTACATGGTAAGTTTGCTCCAGTTGTCAGCTGTCATTGGATGATTATGAAACTTGGTACACATGTTTCTTATGATTAGAGGATGTACCTGTGCTATTTTTGAGAAGAAATATTAATTTTTCTCCAAATTATGACCAATGAATAGTTTTATGTTTAGGTAAATTGTACATATACATGTACATGGTAAGTTTGCTCCAGTTGTCAGCTGTCATTGGATGATTATGAAACTTGGTACAGATGTTTCTTATGATTAGAGGATGTACCTGTGCTATTATTGACAAGAAATATTAATTTTTCTCCATATTATGGCAAATGATTGAGTTTTGCATTTAGCTGAAGTGCACATGTACATCTGTACACCACAGTTTGCTGCAGTTGTCAGCTGTCATTGAATGATTATGAAACTTGCTACACATGTTTCTTACAGTTCGTCCTAGGTCACAGCTCTCCCACAGTAATCCCACACGGGACTGACCTATCCAGCAGTAATCCAAAATGGCACTGGCCTATCCAGCAGTATTGCCATATGGGACTGACTTATCCAGCTGTAATCCCAAACGGAAATCAACTATCCAGCAGTAATCCCAGACTGAACTACAGTACGCCCAAGAAGTAAACTGGTCAAATTCGCGAAGGATAGCCGAAAAATGTCGCGAACCGTTCGCGAACGTTTCGCGAACGATTCGCCAGTACCTCTCGCCATACCTTTCGCGAGAAAATGTCAGAATTGAACCTTTCGCGAAAGGAATACGCGAACGATGTTTGAGGAAGTACATGTCGTAAAATGTTTATATTCTTGTCTGTCAACTATTTATTTTTCATTTGCTCGTGTGTTTTGTTTTTAATGGCATTAATTAGGTCCCTATACCTTATTTTGCGAATGAATTGCAACTATAAAATCACGACGACGTAGGCCTACCGGTTTTCTTCGTCAGTCCATGAGCAAACCGTTATTCACCCAAAATCGAGATCGTAAAATCGGGAGCTGTATCACCGTATTCATCTAGTCAAAAAGTCGCATAATCTGTCCCTTATATGAGTTCATTGTGCTGTATGGCATGTTTTTGTAAATGAAATCTTTCACATCCAAATGAACTCATCGCAGTGCATGAAGCCCGATCTGAAACATGGCGTCAGCCAGCCGTTCATAAGAGGCGTGTCCAGTTGCTATGAAGAGGGGAAACAACTCTGAGCAGACATTTAAAAAAATGTTATTGCTTTATTGGCGGAACAGGGGTTATTCTTGACAAAAAAAATCATCTACTCAGTTTCCAAATTCAACAACTAACTCAGTTCTTTCAGCACGCCCTGTCTGCAAAGTCATTTATTGAAAGTTTTCATCCCATGAATTAAAAAACTCATTTTAAAAAAAGTTTTCATCACATGAAGAATAAACACTCATTATTTTAAAGTTTTCATCTTTAACAGGATGCATTTATATTGCAGTGGCAGCGGCATTTTGTTTCAAGATAATGATTCAAATCAACGAGATATGATATAATTCTAGAGGAAAATTGGTGTAATTAATAAAAAGTGGTTTAGGCATTTTTTTTCTTCTTTTTTTTCTAAGACTTGAATTTGAAATTCCCCCGACACAATTTGAAATGAAAGTGTTAAATTTTCCTTCAATTGCATTTTATTGCAGAAAATGTATCCTACGAGAATTAAATTTGCAATTTCCGAAAACGTTGTACACGCAAGGAAACCAAACGGCTGTAAATTCAAGACGGCCATAATAAATACCAAGCTCAACCGTAGACCAGTCAATGCTCTAGACAACCCGATCATGATTGATTGCAGCTCTCGTCATGCACACGTGAAACTTCTTTATTCAGACAATTTGTACATTTGGTTTTGATGTATTTTCAATCCTTGGTATAGCTGGACATTTCACCTTTTATTTCGTGTTGAAACGAAACGGTACGGGATGTAGCCGACTGCTGGCACACGTCTCTCTGCTGCGCAGTTCTGTCGGGCGTTGTAGCTGTCATCCCTCGTGGTCGTTTGGAAACTTCCACCCCGTGACCCGTTCGTATTAATCGCAAACCCATACTTTCTAGCATAAAGAAATGCATTGCATGGTTCCCGACGAATCGAATTGGAAGCGTTCACTAAAACTAGGGAAGTAAGGCACAAAACTTTTAGCTGTGCCGTATTCCATACGCACATGGCCTACAACAACAACGACGACAACGTGAGTGGAGATTTTCTTTTGCTCCGTTCGTAGACTGTATTTTCTGCCTATTTCGTTCCTGAAACTCAATTTTGTTGCAGGAAATTCTTGCTGGGTGAAATCCAGAATAGTGGTCCTAAAACATAACCCGCATAAAAAGACCCAACACTCCCGCATTTCAAATAATTTCATGTGATTTGTTGTCATCTTGTCTTGTCAAATACGGATCGCTTTACGTCAGTTACGATCGTGACATATCTTTCGCGAAAGGTATTTACCTTTCGCGAAAGCTTTGAAATAAATATGAAATCATCGTAAGTTATTATCAACCTTTCGCACATGCTTTCGCGAACGTTTCGCGAATGTTTCGCGAAAGATGAACCCAACGTTTCGCGAGCAGTGACCAGTTTACTTCTTGGGCGCACGAACTGCGCAAAATGCCTCCGAAACAAAATAGTAGCCGTAATATGTCCTCCAGATCAAGATCTGATCCGCTAAAACTGACGAAGTCAACCGCGTCGCAAAACCAAAATGGCGGACCCGATGTTGACGGAGGTGAAATTGAAAGTACTCCCTGTACCACTTGTAAAACAGAACTTGGTGATCAGGACAAATGTTTACTGTGTGATTTCTGTGACAGATGGTTTTGTTTAGGTTGTACCGCTATATCCGACGTGTTGTATGAGGCTATGAACAAGGATGGTCACACTGATAATGGCGTCTTGTGGACGTGTAAAAATTGCAGTCAAGCTACCCCACTACACAGAAGGCTCGCAAATTTGATGAAAGATGTTAGCAATGACCTTGGGGAGGTGAAATCTAGTATCCAGGCTGTTAATAATAGAGTGGATGAAATGCAACAGGCAACAAATGATAAAATTCAGGGAGTAATCGACGAATTTCAGATGAGGCAATCTAGAAGATTCAACCTTGTACTTCACAACTTTCCTGAAACTAGTGACCCACCTGAAGAACATAGTCAATTCTTAGAGATGATAAAGGGGGAAGTAGGGGTCGATGACGTCGTAGTCGAGGAACTAGTCAGGCTGGGATCTAAGCCGATCGAAATGATTAACGCAACTGCTGCAGGGGGTGCTAGCATTGAGGCAGGGAATGTTAAGCCCAGGCCACTTAAAGTGACACTATCAAATGAAAATGTGAGAGGAAAAATTCTAAAGAACGCCAAGAAGTTGAGAAATTCTAAACACCCAGTTTTCTCCAATGTGTTTATCTCCCCTGACCTGACCCCTGCCCAGAGGAAAACTAATCAGGAAGCCAGATACGAACTCAGCGCAAGGAAAGACAATGGAGAGACTGACTTAGCTATCAGAGGGGGTAAAGTTGTGAAAATTCGCCCGCCCTTTCTCGGCAACCGACCATTTCGTCCAGGAGAGAAGTAGTGAACATTCCACTGATGTAAATAGTTTACAGGATGTACATAATGGCCGTCGTGTTAATGTTCCTGACTGCACTGTTGTTTCTGACTGCACTGAAATTATAGAAGATGAAATAAATGTTGTGAAAAATGGACTAAGATGCTTCTACTCTAATGTTGATATTCTAACTAATAAGAAGGATGAATTAGAAGTTCGTATATTGGAATGTGATCCTGACATTGTTGCATTAACTGAAGTCAACCCAAAGACAAATGTGAACTATGATTTAAAAGCACTTTTTGAATTTAAAGGATATTGTCCATTCTACTCGGGTGTACAGAAGAGAGGGGTACTAGTTTTGATAAAGGAAAATCTTCATGCACAAGAGATATTAGTGACTGAAGAAGTTGAGTCGGTATGGTGTGAGATAAAGCTACAGGATGGGGACAAGATGTGTGTAAGGTGTTGCTATAGAAGTCCAAATGCTCTGACAACAGATAATATTGTGCTAAATGACATTTTGCTGGATATATGTGCTAGACCTTACAGCCATTTTTTGATTATGGGTGACTTCAATTTTGACGAAATTCGCTGGTCAACCTACAGCCCTACTGAAGGAGAAAATCATTCAAGTACTCAGTTTCTCGAGTGTGTACAGGATTGTTTCTTGTACCAACACATCCTTGAACCGACACGTTACAGACAGGGACAGCAGCCCAGTACATTGGATCTGGTATTAACCAATGAAGATGGAATGATCCAGGATATTGAGTATTCCAGCCCAATTGGTAAGAGTGATCATGTGAGCCTAGATTTCGTGTATTTGTGTTATACTGTCGGTGAGGAGTCCCTACAGGACAAGTACCGCTATGATAAAGGGAACTACTCTGCTATGAAGGAAGAGTTAGCAGTTCGTAACTGGAATGACGAGTTAGATAGTTTAGATGTTGAAGCTACCTGGAATCATATCCATGACACTGTCACAGGTCTTATTGAGAAATATGTGCCTAAAGCTAGACCAACTGTGAAAATTAATAAGGATCGGGTAAAAACGAGGCCAATGTGGATGACAGATGTAGCTTATAGAGCAACCAAGACTAAGCATAGTGCTTGGATGAAGTACAGAAGGACAAAAACTGAGCTGGACTTCACTGACTTTCAAATTAAGCGAAATGTGGCTACCCGTGAAATTAGATCTGCGAGGGAGAACTATGAAATGAAACTAGCCTCTGAGATCAAAAGCAACAACAAGAGTTTTTGGAAGTATGCGAACTCACAGTTGAAAGTTCGCCGCGGAATCGGTGACCTAGTGGATAGTGATGGTAACGAGGTAACCACAAATAAGGAGAAAGCTGAACTACTTAATACTTACTTCACCTCAGTTTTCACGAAGGAAGATATCGGTGATACTCCCAGGATTGGTGTACAGACAGAGGAAGTAATTAATGGCATATCCTTCACAGTGAAAGATGTTCTGGATGGTCTGTGTAATCTTAGAACGGACAAATCACCTGGACCTGACCAATTACATGCAAGAGTCCTTAAAGAACTCGGTGAGGTCCTGGCAATACCAGTATATAAACTATTTTGCAAGTCCCTAGATGCAGGCCAGCTACCTAAAATATGGAAAACAGCAACTATCTCCTCAATCTTTAAGAAAGGTGACAAGAAGGTGCCCTCTAACTACAGGCCTATTAGTCTTACATGCATACTGTGTAAACTCCTGGAGATTCTGGTGAGGAAGGATATTATGGCACACCTAGAGGACAATAAACTGCTTTCTCCCCACCAGCACGGTTTCAGAGCAGGAAGATCATGTACTACCCAGCTATTAGAAGTGCTCGATACATGGACAGAAATAGTAGATAGTGGTGGGTCATTTGACGCTGTTTATTTAGACTTTGCCAAGGCATTCGACACTGTCCCCCATCAAAGACTGCTATCAAAAATACACGACTATGGAATACAAGGCAAACTTTTCAACTGGATAAGTGACTTTCTTTCAAACAGATCCCAGAGAACCAGAGTAAATGGAGTATTATCTGGGTCCTCTGATGTTACGAGTGGTATCCCTCAAGGCAGTGTTTTGGGACCTGTATTCTTTATTATCTTCATCAACGACCTACCTGGATGTGTAACTAGTCTTTGCAAGTTGTTCGCGGACGATACAAAGGTTTCACGCGAAATCAAGTCGGAAGAGGACCGGATCATTTTACAGACTGACTTGGACAGGCTATGTGACTGGTCAGAAACCTGGCTCATCAAGTTCCATGTTGATAAGTGCAAAGTGGTTCATTATGGACGATTAAACCCTAGATATGAGTATTCTATGACGCATGCAGGTATCTCGACAACTTTAAGTGTGGTGCATGAAGAAAAGGACTTAGGAGTAACATTCGATGAAACTTTGAAATTTTCCATCCACACAGATTTAGTGAGCAATAAAGCGAATAGACTGGCAGGATTGATTAAGAAAACCTTCGCAAGTCGTAATAAGATCGTCATTATCCCACTGTATAAAACACTGGTTCGCCCACACCTTGAATACGCAAATGTGGTTTGGCATCCTAGTCTCGTCCGTGATATGCGGAAAGTGGAACGAGTCCAACACAGAGTAACTAAGATTATAATGGGTATGTCCAACCTGTCATACGAGGATCGTCTACGTGCCCTAAATCTCCCATCATTGTGCTACCGATGGTTACGAGCAGATATGATACAGGTCTACAAGATCCTAAATGGTTTGGATGATATTGATCCCACCACGCTGTTTGTAATGAGAGACAGTAGTAATACTCGAGGACACGATAAGAAGATCCTCAAGCCTCAGTCGAGATTAAAAATGAAACAAAATGTATTTGCTGTCCGAGTCGTCAACTTCTGGAATTCGCTACCAGCTGAGGCAGTAAATGCAACCAGTGTGAACATGTTCAAAACAACATTTGGAAAACATACACAGTGCATACAGTACGAGACAGATTTTAGCTCCCCCCCATACAGTATCTACCTCGAGAGAGTGCGACAAGGTGGGCGTTATAGGCATTATGCCTTCTAGTTGCCCCAACGCAAGTAAGTAAGTAAGTAAGTAAGTAGTCTATCCAGCAGTAATCCCATTTAGGACTGGCCTATTCAGCAGTAATCTCACACAGGACTGACCTATCCAGCAGTAATCCCAATGGCACTGGCCTATCCAGCAGTAATGCCACACGGGACTGACCTATCCAGAAGTAATCCCAGACCGGACTGGCCTATCCTGCAGTAATCCCACATGGGACTGGCCTATCCAGCAGTAATTCCACAAGGGACTGGTTTATGCAGCAGTAATCTCTCATGGGACTGACCTATCCAGATGTAATATGACACTGGATTGCAATTTGCAGCAGTAATCCCACCTGGCACTGACCTATCCAGCCATAATTTAACATGGGACTGACCTATTCCGCTGTAATCTCACACAGGTTTAGCCTATCCAGCAGTAATCCCACACGGGACTGGCCTCCTCAGCCATAATCCCACACAGGATTGCCGTATGCAGCAGTAATCCCGCACGGGACTGCCTATGCAGCAGTAATCCCACACGGGACTGTCCTATCCAGCATTAATCCCATACGAGACTCATCTATCCAGCAGTAATCCCAGACAGGACTGGCCTATCCAGCAGTAATCCCACTTGGGACTGGACTATCCAGCAGTAATCCCACAGGGGACTACCCATCACTAATAACATGGGACTGGTCCACCCAGCAGTAATCCTACACAGGACTGGCCTATCCAGCAGTAATCTCACATGGGACTGAACTATCCAGCAGTAATCTCACATTGGACTGCCCTATCCATCCTACATGGGATTAACTTTTGCCAGTAATCCCACATGGGACTGATGTTATTGTCTGTACCAGATAATCTATTCCAGACATTATTGTCTGTACCACATCACCTATTCCAGACCTTATTGTTTCCTCTACATGTATGCTTTCAATACTGCTGCACCTTCGGCGGATGACCCCACAAGGCGAGATGTTGGGGTTCTCAGAACGCTTGTTATGTGTAATAATTATAACAGGTTTTTTTTCCATGATAATTTTCTCTTACATATTAATCTGTACTAATCTGAAAAAGTAGGGGAGACCGGGGCTGGTTGGAACGTTTTTTTAATAAAATGATGACTTATGTAGGTAGAAAGTTAAATGTGGAATTGTTATATGTGCATATGATGGTGTATCCTTAGGGGTATCTACCACTTACCAGTATTAAGTCCAAACAATGCTCAAAAAGTGTGTATTCTCATTCCAAAGTATTGAGATGATCATATTTATTAAAATGAAAAGTTGACAAAATGATAGAAAATAACAGGACTTCATATATCATGTAGTTTCTCCTACATTTAGCAATTTATTGTCCCCCGACGCCCAAAGGGCTAAAGGGGGACTATAGTATTGGGGTCCGTGCGTCCGTACGTGCATCCGTCCATCCGTGCGTCCGTCCGGATTCATTTCCGGACAATAACTTCTGGAAAACTGAACGGATTTTTTTCAAATTTGGTATGTGGGTACCTCGCCTCAAGATCTCGCTTGGGATTGTTTTTCACGCCGATCCACATATAGGTGGCGCCACCTGGGGGTCAAGTTAAAATTTCGTTTCCGGACAATAACTTTCGGAAAACTTAACGGATTCTTTTCAAATTTGGTATGTGGGTACCTCGCCCCAAGATCTTGCTTGGGATTGTTTTTCACGCCGATCCGCTTATAGGTGGCGCCACCTGGGGGCCAAGCTAAAATTTTGTTTCCGGACAATAACTTTTGAAAAACTGAATGGATTCTTTTCAAATTTGGTGTATGGGTACCTCACCTCAAGATCTCACTTGGGATTGTTTTTCGTACCGATCCGCCTATAGGTGGGGCCACCTGGGGGCCAATTAAAAGTTTGTTTCCGGACAATAACTTTTGAAAAACTGAATGGATTCTTTTCAAATTTGGTATGTGGGTACATGTACCTCGCCCCAAGACCTCGCTTGGGATTGCTTTTCGTGCCGATTCGCCTATAGGTGGCGCCACCTGGGGGGCACGTTAAAATTTTGTTTCCGAACAATAACTTTTGAAAAACTGAATGGATTATACTCAAATTTGGTCTGTGTGTACCTCTCCTCAAGATCTCACTTTGGATTGTTTTTCACACTGATCTGCCTATAGGTGGCTCCACCTGGAGTTCGTTAAAATTGTGTGTCCGTCCGACAACTGAATGGATTCTTCTCATATGGTATGTTGGTACCTCGCCTCAAGATCTCGCTTGGGATTGTTTTTTCACGCTGATCTGCTTGTAGTTGTAGGTGGTGCCAACTGGGTCTAAGTTAAAATTTTGTTTCCAGACAATAACTTTTGGAAAACTGAATGGATTCTTTTTAGCCACAAGATCTCACTTGGGATTGTTTTACATGCTGATCCATCTATATGTGGTGCCACCTGAGGACCAAATTAAAATTTTGTTCTCGTACAATATCTTCTGAAATCCTGGCCGGATTAGGACAAATTCGGTAATTGTGGGTACCTTGCCACTGGATCTCACTTGGGATTGCTCCACATGCTGGGTACTGAAAGTTACGGTTCCAAGTCAAATCAATTGTTTCAATTGTTTTGAACCCCTCGGGTTTTCATTTTATTAAAATAAAAATTTACAGCAGAATCTAGAGGTGATTAAATGTTAATAGGCTGATTAAATTATTACAGGGTTTGCCATGTATGCTTGTGATGTTGAACTAAAGCATTTGAGGAGATTGCCCTCTCATGGCTACAGGTCTCCCAAGTGGACCAGTCCATTTTCTTGTGGGCGCTTCCATCACCATGATTACATCATTGAAAGGCCATTAGGGTGTTTCCATGCTAAGGTGCTACCATTTAATGGTAAATGCAAGCCCTATTTCCATCAGATTTTTGTGTTATAAATTTTGAGGAGAGAACAATAAATATGGTTCCACAGCTTGCTTTGACAACTGTTCAGATACATTCTATAATACGGAAGGCAGTTGTGAAAGTTAATTACTAAAAAAGATTAAAATCTAATCATAATGGGCTGTTTTCTTGCATTTTGACTGTGACATGCTTTTACCATACTACCTTTTGATTGTGTTATTTGCCATCAACATTCAGTTGAATAATTTTTTAGTGGTGATCACACAAAATTGATACAAAAACTATGTTTCTATGTACAATTTAATGTTCATATCAACTCATTTATCGAGAAAATATGATTTCTTTAATATTTCTGGTCGGACTAACATTGTCTGTCCTCTTTGGCCATGACATCTTTATGCTGGAAAACTGTTGAACCAGATGGACAAATTACTACCAATTTCATCAAAATGTTGATGATGCTTGTACTTGTAACTGAAGTGAGTCAAATTTGATCTACCTTAGTTGGATTGAAGAAAAAATACATTTTAATAATCAAGTTAATATTGTCTGTCCTATGTTCGTCCGACCACAAAGTGGTCTAATTCTCCAAATATTGCATGGCTCAATAATGACAAGTGTTCAATGCCATCTGACTTTGTCCATTGACATCACTTATGGGTAATATACTTTGTTAATGTTAACCTGAGAACTCACAGACTTAGAAATAAATATGTCTGTCCTTGTGTTGGACGAACCAAATCTGTGTTACAGGCGACACCTGATGCTCAGATAAAACATTGTTCAAGCTGTCGAGAGACAAATTGACTTGTCATCTGGCATTCATGAACATGAATTTTGTCATTTGCAAATCATTTAAAAACATTACCAATCTTTTTGTCAATAAGAATACAGAATATCGCCAATTTATGTTGGTTGGACTAACAGAGGACAGACAGTGTCGGACTAACATAAGACAGACAGGTTGGACTAACATAAGACAGACATGTTGGACTAACATAAGACAACTTTTGTTGAACCAGGGTAATAGATGGATTTCCTTTATCATTCTCAGTGGCAAATCTCCGTTAACAACTTTATATGAATTATTATCTAGCTGAAAATATTCTGAGGCATTCATATAGGATGCAATTCCCATTATAACGCTGTCCGTCTTCTGTTTGTCCGACACTGTCGGTCCTCTGTTTGTCCGACACTGTCTGTCTCTCGTTTGTCTAACACTATTTGGCAGTTTAAATGTTTGTGAGTAACAATTACAGACTTGAACACAGTTTTCTTAAGTATTTACATATTTTTCAACATCTAGCTAACTTTTAGAATCAATTCATGCTGGAATAGAGGGAATTAGACATTTTATGGCCACTTTCCTGTCTCCATTTGTCCGACACATTATTTTATGTTGGCCATAATTATGATCTAAAGGAGCATTCATAGTTAAATGATATATTTATTTCTAAGACTTACGATACTTTTGGGCTAGGAAAGCAATGCCCAATAAATATGTTTAGGAATCATGGAGAAAATGCATAAAACTTCATTTTTGTCTGTCCTCGTTCGTCCAACACCAAGTTCAACATGCATGATAAAACTAGATTATTTCTTTTGAATCAGGTGAGGCATTATCTTTAAACAAATTTATTGATGAACCTCAACAATCAGTTAATCTATAGAAAAGAAATATTTTGTGAAAAAAGTAGGTTGATATTTTGTCATGGATGTCACACAAACGGTAACACCAAATCACGGAAACACCCATTAGGAAGCTCAAGGAGAGCTAACATGAGTACATGTACCATTAAGTTAACTGAGGTCAGGGTTACATGTCATCCCTCTTGGACATCATTGAGGTTGCCCCTGGTTACACATAATTGAGGCACCAGCAACATGCCTATGTTCCTGTTTTGGGCTCTTCCTGAAATGATCATTTATTGTCTGTGAGCATGAAGATGTGCCTGCTTTTGTCAGCTATTTGTGAGAGCTACCCATCTGGAATGACCCAAGTTACCCAGATCATCATTGCTAGGAAATACTTCACTAACCAAGGCAACTACATCGGGATCCTTGATACATGTATGCTGTCATGGTAGAAATGACCAGTGTAATAGTTTTACATTGTACCATGTCATAGAACTTTGAACTCTTAACTCTGTGCTTAAATGTTTGAATTCAAATTTCAATTCCAATGAAACATTGCATTTGGTGATGCCATTCACCATTGGTCATTTTAGCCAAGACAACGTATGGAGGTTCACAATGTAGATGTATTGGTTAGTGAAGATGGATGCACTCATGCATCACTTCTTTCCCAACAGGATAATAACAGTAATTCTTTTAATAGCCGGCATAATTGACAACTGAGTTATAATATATCTTTCATCCATTATAGTTCTTATCGCATCAGTTTGCATGAATGCTTCCCACATAATCATGGTAATGGAATGTTGTCATAATGAGTGTTCAAGAGTTCTCTTTCACACAGTATTTCTGTAGATAATGCACTGGGGTGACACATCCCAAATTTGACAATTTTTTATAGTTAATGTACAAGCAGATTTGCCCTTCAAAGCAACCCTTGGGAACAGCCTGATCATACTTGTACAGAATTACCACGTTCATATGCCCATGAAAGTAACAGGCCCCTATTGACCATATTGTTCACATCCCCGACACTTCCATGATTGATAGGGTACCATAAATGAAATATTTCCCCTCGGACACAACCAATCAATTTTTCTTCCTTCTGTTCATAAACCATGACACATTATACATGTATTAACAATACATGATGATATTGCAAAAATATCATTGATATTCAAAGTATATGAAATTAGAGCTGGACTGTCTTGGGATCGAACTCTTTAGCCGAAAAATGTCACGAACTGACCTGATTTGCTCATGTTTGCCTGGTTCCTAACCTTGGTGCAACATCATGT
Organism: Hanleya hanleyi; assembly: GCA_036873755.1. NCBI lineage: Eukaryota > Metazoa > Mollusca > Polyplacophora > Lepidopleurida > Hanleyidae > Hanleya > Hanleya hanleyi. The sequence continues at coordinate 27,990 of JAVTVY010007039.1, forward strand.
ACATGGGCCAAGGTGTCGTTTCCTTCACAATTAGAGTTTTTGATCTCGGATGTCCATATTTAGTTACACTATAATTAGGCATCACTCAACAGGCCTTGTTTTTCGTCAAAATTGATGGGAATCCAAACAGATTCTCGCTGTCTAACTCTGCAGGAATCCAGGAGAATCCAAAGCTATCATTTGTGTACAGATTACTACAATTTCAGGGTAATCTCTTGGATTCCTGTGAATGATATTGTGGGAATGCTGATGGGAATCAGATCCCCGTGGAAAACAAGCCCTGCTTAAGGACAAATATACATTGTACAGTTATCAGCTCTGATGAATATGGATGTTTCTTCTAGTAGTAAAGGATATGTGACGTTTTACATACGCAAAACTCCTTTGTGTGTGACGGTATTAAAGCCGATTTTGTTTTCTACTGCAAAACATACCAAATAAGATTTTCCTTGAAGTCTACATACTGAAATATCCCCTTCGAAAAAACTGAGATGTTCACTTGCATAAAAATGGAGATATGATTGATCAAAATGTGCTCCCGGGCATATCTGGTATTTTTAGGCATTTTCAGGAAGGGTTGATCTCCTATAGCAATAATATGACACCTCAAACCAAAACCATTCATGCCTCTTTCCAATAAACAAACTTCCTAATATATTGTGTGACAAAATTATTTTGGTTTTGAGGTGAAGAGAAAATCCTCACTGTAAAAGCCTCAAAAATACCAAATCAGGCTGGGGAGCACATTTTGATCAATCAGATCTCAAGTTTTATACAGCGGAGTATCGCAATTTTTTCAAGGCTGATATGTCAGTATGTAAACTTTTAGAAAAATCTCATTTGGCAGATTTTGGATGGGAAAAAAAATTCAGCTTGATTACAAACACACACAGGGAGTTTTTCCTGTATTGTCATCACATATCCTTTGAAATTTAGGCACAACGTACAATATAATACAACTGCATTATTGGCTTAATGTCTTAGATAAATTCCTTGTATGACCACAATGACACTGTATCTGGATTCAACAGGACAAAACAATAATTCAATTTCATTCCCTCGCAGAATAATGCCATTCAAGCCTGCGGGTTGTTAAGATACCTGCAGTATCCATTTGGATAACTGTCAAAGAAAAACCGTAAAAAGGAAAATGGGCACAAATTGTTTTCTCTGTTATCTCAATTCCATGAAAGCTGCAACCTGAATAATACTAGTAACAAGATGAACACACTAACTTTAGAATTAAATAAATTTATATAAATGAGTTATTCATTGTTTCAAATCAAATTATTTCCTACTCTGGATGCCTGCTAGGTCTAGGATACCCATTCACAGCATTTATGGGCAACCAAATGAATACCAGTACCGCTGGAAATGGTTGAAAAGCAAGGCCTGCCAGGCTGTCATTGATCGTAGATGTACGTTAGCTGATATATGAGCAATCTTATGGTCTGTTGGATGAGCTGGGCCACCCTCATACATCTATAATACATTAAGATGGTGGAACTGATTGACCAGAGTGATTGATGAGTGTAGGGAGGAGAGCAGGTGTATTAACTGATCATTGGCACAAGTGATCTGTCAGACAACATCGATTCATAACATCCACCGTCTATCATTCTCATACCCTCGCTGCTGTGTTCTACTGAATCTGTCTTAGCCTGTGTGATCAACTCATAATTCACCTGCTCCATATAGGTTTCTAGAGAAATTGTACTGTATCTGGGCTGTACATGTATGTCTGTTACAGCTGGTGAAGCTGAGTGCACACTTTTCTTCTGCTTCTTCTCCCAACTGTTGTTTAGTGAATATTATCGTGTAATAATTTTTCGATGTTTAGTTTTAGACCGTCAATCTCAGGGTTTTTGGCGGGCGTATTATGTGATGGCGGTTTCCGTCCGTCCGTCCGTCGTACCGTCCGTCTGTCCGTCCCCCGTGTCCGGTCTATATCTGGAACAGTTTTCTATTTACAGTTCCAATTTTTGGTGAGTGGATACCCTACGGAGAGACGATGTGTCGCGTACAAAAATGAAGGTCGCGATCAGAGGTCAAAGGTCACTGGCCTGAAAAAACAGGAAATCAGTGAAGTGTTCGTGTCCGGTCTATATCTCTGGATGTTTTCTATCCACAGTTGCAATTTTTTGTGAATGGATACATCAGGTGGAGACGATGTGTCGCGTACCGAAATTCAGGTCGAGGTCAGAGGTCAAAGGTCACTGTTGCCTAAAAATCAGGAAATCATTGATCATTGATAGTTTTCCATCTACAGTTCTAATTTTTGGCGAGTGGATGCCCTAGGGGGAAACGATGTGTTGCATGCCAAATGTAGGTCGAGGTCAGAGGTCAAAGGTCAGTGTGAATGAAAAATCAGGAAATCATAAATTTCTAATTTTTTGTGAGTGGATTCAATAGGGGGAAATGAAGTGTTGCATATCAAAATATAGGTCAAGGTCGAAGGTCAAAGGTCAGTGTGACCCAAAAATCAGGAAATTATTGAAAATAACATTTTTTTTGTGTCAGTAGATACATTAGGGGGACTCAAAGTGTCACATATTAAAATGTAGGTCAAGGTCAAATGTCGAGGTCACTGTGACCCCAAAATCGTGAAATTGTTAAAAATCTTGATTTTTTGTGTCCATTGAGAAATTACGGGGAGATGGTTTGTCATGTACCAAAATTTAGGTCAAGGTCACTGACTCCAGAATCAAGAAATTTTTGAAAAGTACTTTTTTTTTGTGTCAGTAGATACATTACGGGGACATGATGTGTCACATACCAAAATGTAGGTCAAGGCCGAATATCAAGGTCACGGTGACCCCCAAAATCATGAAATTCATAAAAATCATGATTTTTTTGTGTCCATTGATACATTGACGGAAGACAATGTGTCATGCACCAAAGTTTAGGTCAAGGTCACTGTGACTCCAAAATCAGGAAATCATTAAGTCACATTTTCATATGCCTGTCGAAGACGAGGTCATGTAATGCGATGTTGCGTTCTGTCCATTCATCCATGCGATATCTCTAGTTTCAAGGTATGGAATGGTATCAGATACCTTACTCGCATGGCGAAGAGGAGACATACATCAATTTGTCAAATGTCAAGGTCACAGTCCCCCAGAATTGAATCAAGTTTAGCTGACTATATGTGTTAGGTTGGAATATTCAGAGTTCTCTCCCCTACATGTATATGGCATTTGTCCTGTGGAGTTGTCTCCCATGTTTGAAACAGCTACATTTACTTCAACTGTTGTGAAATAGAAACCATACATTTACTAGTTTAACGTGGAGAGGGGTCCTTTATGAACTTCATACCCGTTTATCAACTCAAGAACAAAGGTTTACTTCATCACTTTCTTCTTCCTTCATGAAAAATTCTCTCGTCTGAAAGAAATCCATTTGCAGGAAAAGTAATATTTTCTTGTGTTTGACTATTGTCGATTTCATTGTGGGATATGTGAGCTCTCGGTTCTTGCTCCAAGGTCACCTAGTTTCCAAGAGTTAAGCTCATTTTAGTTTATCATTCAATTTTACATGTGATATGTTACATTCTCAGAAGCACAAAATTGTAGACCTTTTTCCGGATTGCTAGCTACCAATTGGAATCAAGGCGATTAAACAACCTTGAAATTTGAACCAATGTAATTCCAGATATACGGGCGTATATTGAGGCCCTTTGGGCTTTTGTTTGATGAGGTCTAAAACTAAATATCGAAAAATTATTACACGATAATATTCACTAAGAAGGTCATTAACTCCATTCTAACATGCACAATGATAAATATTTCCTCATTTCATAAGCGGAATGGCAAATTTTCTGCAAGCTTGTCCCGTTTTGATGCGAGAATTTCGTGACATGGTTTGCAGACCACGCTCGCGCGTGCTCTCCGTCCACGAGCTGCAGCTGTGTGAACTCTGCCCACTGCGCAGTGAATGAACCAATCGTTGCTCAGCTTTGTGGCACTGCGTCAGAAGAATGAGACGTCACCAGTTTGGCACGTGAATGCAACAGATCACAACAAACAAAGGAAGATTATCGTGTGATAATCTCTGTATGTTTTGAGGTCTGGACCAATCAACGCAGGGCTATAACTTGGAGCATGTTAGAATATTATTTAGTTCCTCTACTTCCTTTTTGTCTGCTTCATATGGTGAGGTGATTTGTGACCTTGAATTATTTTTGTGACCTCACTGTCATCAAGTAGGAAAACTATGATGCTCTACAATGCGTTGCTGCTGAAAAAAGCACAAAGCTATGAGAGTGTTCGCAAAATCAGTCGATTTTGAGGCTGATTTCATAAAAGTTTATTGTGGTTCTAGACTGGCTTTGAATGATTAGAGAGATTCAGGAACAGATGATTATGCACTAACTAGTACATGTACACTACACTAGTACATCAAGATGCTATAATTGAAATTTCTAAGTAGCAGTGCCTGAGATTTAGTCAGAGTATATATGACAAGATCATAAACATGTACTTGTACTTAAACTCCTTGCCCCATGATTACGCCATATGATGCCTCTTTTTGAACCATGAACTGGATGCTGGGTTAATGCCCCGTAGATCCTTTATAATGTTCACCTGTAAACTGTCACATATAAAGAATTCTGTGGAGCCACAGGTACGATGTATAACTATACATTTTTTCCATCACATGGAAAAGTATAAGTGATTTATCATATTTAATATTGCTAGAAATAATAGTTAACCAGTTAAACTAATGAATATATTAATTTGTTTGAAGCGTCAAATGGTGTCATAATGGATTGGAATGGGGCATCAAATGGTGTCATCATGGGGTAATGGTACAACGTAGGAACCCCCTATGTGACAGAGTTAAGCCAGCTGGATTTTGTCGTTGTTTTTTTTTCATATATGTTATTTTGGTGCTCAAACCACATCACATTTAGGGCTAAATTCTTGCTAAACAGAGGTAGTTCCTACTGGGATTGGTAGCGGGACCTGAAATTTTTTTAAAAAATCAGAGTACACTTGTATCTATGTAATTCCCATTCGGGGCCAGGACAACATTTGGTCTGAAATTCTATCTATATGTACATGTAATCCGCATTTGGAGCTAAAAACAGTTAAAAATCACCGCAGAAACTATCCTGTGTGCACGACAAACAGTGACAGGTAGGCTAACCAAGTTACTCACACTGATATCCTCACCTCATTGAAACACAACAATTGGCAGTTAAAGACTGGCATTATTTCTAGATGACATGGCCCACAGTGCCAATTAGGCTCTTGCTTATAACTCAGCTTTTAATATTTGTATGATGCATATATGTGCAGAATTGTATGTACACAGTCTAGAGCTACATGTACATGTAGTCTATAATGTCTTAATGGGTTTTCCTTCATTAGAGACCAGGGGAATGATCTCATTGGTAATGAATTAATGGAACAACCATAAAATATCTCTGCTGTATTGTCTACATGTATATCACTTCTGGCCTGTCTAAAAAGTTATACATGTACTTCTGTAAGAGTGTGATGATTTTATCCCCAGCGTTGATATAGTGTCATAGAGATTTGAAATATCAGATCAAATGCCTGGGAGTATAAACACTTCATCTATAAAAAATCTATGCATAATGACATAAAAAATGCATGTATTTGTCATTTTGTATTAATGGTATTTGCTATCCTCTGCCATATTCCCTGAGGAATTGTTTTCCATCATAACTATAACATACATTGTATTTGTAATACTGTATACACATACTTAATCCATCCATCTGTTTGTCCCACTTTGTTTCTGAATATAAACTGAATACATGTAGATTCATTCCAAATTTGCCCATTTGATCGATGAGTTGGTTGTGCTGGACGTCATATTGTGATGCACGATGCACAACAATTGGGCATGATGACATCATGATGACGTCAACAAATGTATTACATTTAAGCTTTGTGACGTGGTTTGCATTACAATTGAAATGTCGTCTAGAACATTCGCTATGATTGCTGGTTACGAATGATCTTAATCAAACTCCGACATCATGGGCAGCAGGTCACAGCCTTCGCTGTTTCCAAATAGGCGTGAAAAATGCAGGGTTTCCGGTTTGCTTCATCTAGATATCGATCGTTCCTAAAAATAGTAAACCGCTACTATTACATGTACATGCCAAATATAACCTCTTACAACAATTTTTAAACAACTATGAGTGTGGAGAACATTTGGTAGAAACTGGTGGTATATTTGTATTCAGAGGTTGTTTTTATTATGCCAAGTACAAGCATCAAATCCAGCATATAGTCATCATGTTTTCTTCCATAACTCGATAAACGCTTGATGTAGAGATTCAGTTTATATGGCATTTTAAAGGCCTTGCGCAGGAGAGTGACATAAAACTAGTATGTTTTCATATATACTTCTTGGGTCCTGTGACGTTAGTCACACTACTCTTGTGATATATGATTAGTGTCAAAAATGGAGTGATATACCATATCCAGGGAGAGGTGCTCATCACCTGTGTGATATCCTGGACTGATTAGTCAAATTCCAATAAATAAATAATAAATAAAATAAATAAATAATAGAAAGTGTACATATATTCAGTGGCATAATAGAAATGTTTATTATGTGATATACCATGGATATTGACACCTACTCAAGAGTTGGTACCGGTCCTGAAAAGCCTGAGAATTTTTAGATTTAAAATCCAGGCCTGGAAATCCTAGAAAATGTGGATTCGTGGGAAAAAAGTAAATATAAAGTCATGAAAAATTGACTCGAAGGTTACATGATTTTAATGAAGTGTTTAGCTAATTATGGTCAACCATGTGTCTGGTACATGTCAGGAAATTTCCTTGATTGATTATAATATTAATAATTATATAATAAGTCCTTTATTTTCAGAGGGTGACACAATCAGTTTACATAAATTGTTCTCCCTTGAGGCCCTCAGAGAATAAAACAACAGAAAGAAAGAGATGCAATACTAAGCTAAAGCATGACATACAGGAATTTTACCTCAACATCTTTATAAAGGTACATAGTTGTTTCCTGAAAGACTTCACAGATTTGGCTTCCTTTAATGACTGGGGTAGGCTATTACAAATTATTGGTTGTGGTTCCTTCCTGGATTTTCAGATGGCCGCTATTATCCACTTTATACATTGACATTGTATCTGTGCCCTTCTTGTATTTACAGAACAGCCACTGTGTACAAAAGTTTGAATCCATTCTGGGGTGAAGAGTATGTAATGCACATGCCATGTGGGTTCCAGGGTATGAGCATTTATGTCTTTGATGAAGACAGAGTAAGGTGAGCACATTCTTCATGAAAGTATCCCCATGCAATTCTATGAAAACTTCATTTTTTTCAGTTTCCTTGTTTGGTACCATTTCTCATTCATTAAACTGAAATAATGGTGTTGACAGGTTTTCATGAATAGAATACATGGAACGGAAAAGAAGTTCTAACACTGAAATCTCACTTCTGAATTTTCAGACTATGTACATGTATCTCATAAAAGTCAGGCCTGGACTGCACAAATTGACAATTCTGCTTAACCTAAATATGGGTGACGCTAAATTTTTTGGGGTAACCCTTCTTTGATTTGCATAACCCATCAATATTGTATACAGGTTAACCCTTTCACCGATTATTCCCGGTACACGGGGATAACGAGAGTGCCACCCGTACGACCATCCCCGGTAGACCAGGTTAGCTTTAAACCTGTTCGCCATCACGATGGGTACAGCACTTGTATTTTTTTGCATCCGTTTTAACAGAAATCTATCAAACACTGTATACTTCTGGAAAGCCAAAACCTTGATCAATTTGATTCTCGAAGTTGTTTGTTTGTTTGCAAAAGAAATAAAGCAAAATTTGATGTTGAACGGAAAAAATCGGAGCGGAAAATGCATTTTTCCTCACATACCGTGTGACGGGCCTGTCGGCAGCAAGCCACAGAAATGGAAAAAATCATCGAAAACCTCTTCCTAACTCCTGTATTTTTGAACTTACACAACTGCTAAAGTGTGGTGAATATTCCCCAGACGATTAAAACTGCCAACGACGATCGACAAAGTTTATTTCCATATTTTCACGAGTCTTGATCCACAACGTGTGTCAAACAATTATCCATTTCATTCAAGATGATCATGGATTCCCCCGCCGGCCGACGAGCCAATCGGTATGCGTAATTTTGCCCACGTGACCTCTATCAGCCAACAGCTAAGAGACCGGCGTAGACACTGGCTGGAAGGATGGAATGATATTATTACAATCCAATCATATTCTCCGTTTTATTTTCGCCATCCGTCCCAGCACTCGACACGATCTCGGACAATGTAGGACATTAGTGCCTCGTCCCGTACTGCTAGGAATCCATATTGGCATCCATGTTGAAAGAATAATATCACGCGGAAACTCCGAACAGCGCATGTCAGCTGTATGATTTCCGTTACCATGGACACTGATGGAGATTAGCTCAGGAGGAAAAACCGAGAGAAACGCCTCAAATTAGAAGAGATTCTTCCCGGGTAGATCAAGGGAATGTCCATTCCATTTCGATGTATATTTGATCTCCCGATAAGAGAGAAATACAACGAGGACTATGTGAGGGGAAACACATCCTACAGCATGTGATGTGCCTCACGTGCAGCTGATCACGGTTTACAGCTGAGAGCTGTAAAATCCTTACACCATTAATACGCGAGGTAATATGACTTCACGGAATAAGCCGAGCAGTCGCGAATGCCGTCCCAGGTGATGTCATTTATAGAAAGGGGAAAGGTCACGCTTTCCAATGAGAGGTCAAACATGGAAAATGGCCGAGTCAATCTCGAGATAAACACTGTCAAATGCGCGGTCAAAAACAGACGATTTCTCCGTTGAATTTTGAAGTTTTCAAGTCGAGAAAGCCGGGGGAAGCGCATTCTCTTGCAGTAAAACCTACTTTTGCATGCTATTTTATTTATTTTGCAATAAAACTAGAGCAAATAACACTGGAGTGTGCATTGTGAAGACCGGGTTCCTGTGTTTTGCTACAAATCTCAGACGCAAACACAATTCCTAGCATTCCAAGACAACATACACAAATTTTACCAGTTCTCAGGGAATTGATTGTCAGCAGGTCACTATAATTTGCCAGGGGAAATAATCGGTGAAAGGGTTAATATCCGTGATTCAAGTGAACTGAAAATGGGTTATGCATAATGAAAATTGCGTAACCTCTGCGCGAACCAAACCAAACCTATTGTTCGCGCAATTTGTGCAGCCCTGGGAAATTTGTTTGGTTCAAACTAGAGCAGAAATTTGTGGGAATTATAATATAGATGTTTATGATGTGTACTTTAACTTTAGAGCATGTTCACAGCTATACATTGAAATTTTTCACCTGTGATCTGGATGATCAAGGGAAGTGTAATGATTTCAAGAGAGAACAACTTTATAACAACAAGGATGAATTTTATCCACAAAAATAGGGGTGAATGAGGGTAATTGAAGTAGTATGAGATTTGCCGTAACCCATACACCATGGATTACATATTCCATAGACTAGACATACAACATTTATGTTATTGACAACATTGCTGGGACAGTCAATTCTCCTCAAGGGTATGTGTATGTATACATATAAATGTAGAGCATTAAGTTGTATGTGTATGTATCTA
>JAVTVY010007040.1:0-37871 GCA_036873755.1 Hanleya hanleyi
AAATTATCAGTAAAGGGCATTGCGGGAGCATTAAATCGCACCATTCTTTCTATATACCAGTCATGGCCACGGCTGTGATGTGAACGCCCACATGGTCGGTTTTGGGTAACATCTATGTAATTATTTTTATCTATTTGTGTCACTACAGTACATGTAAATAGGCGGGAAGTTATTTATACAATTTACGTGATTTTCTTTTCAAAAGTGGGTAGCGATACGAAAACTTACAAAGTTCTGAAATTATTTCAGAAAACTATTGGCTAAACCTGGGAAAATCATTCCTTTTTGACAATGCCTGTTGATGGCAGGAGTTTCAAACTTCACTTTGATTATACGAACTGTTGGTGCACACCAGCATTCAACCGACACTGATCGATAGTTTGATTAATGTCCTTCATTGAAAAAATCAGTAAAGGACATTACGGGAGCTTCAACCTTCAGTTCCTGCGCATCGTGTCCCTGTGCATGTTGCGTATCGGGAAATCTTTCAGATTGAGGCGTTTATCCGCCCCCCCATTACAGATGTATTGGATGGTTCACACATGTTAATATTTAGCCTGCATTTCAGCTCATCTCTGTTGAAACATTCTTATGGGCATTGTATAGATTCTGCATTATTTTACAGCTTGTCCACGAGGGAGTTGGGGCGTGGACTGTCAGGCGACCTGTGGTGTTTGCGCAGGGGGATCGGAGCTCTGTAACCCTGTGGACGGCATCTGCCCCGACGTCAAGCCGAGGTGTGCCCCGGGATATATGGATGCTGAATGTAAAGGTAAGGATGTGTGGCCGTAGGAAAACATCTTCGACGGGCAAAACTTTCTCAGCAATCAATCGATCACGCTTCACGTAATTTAGTATCAGAGTGAATAGAACAACATGGGTAAACTAGAGCCTATGTCTTCTCAAGCACACTCTTGAATCTATACACAATGAACATTACTGTGATTATTAGTCCTTGTTGTGATGCGAACGCCCACATGAATGCTCGGGTTTGGGTAACATCTATGTAATTATTGTTATCTATTTGTGTCACATTTAAATTGGCGGGAAGTTAATTATACAATTTACGTGATTTTCTTTTCAAAGTGGGTAACAATATCAAACTTACAAAGCTCAGAAATTATTTCAGATTTCATATTAGTACTGTATCAAGGAGGAACACATAAAGTTTGTTTCGCTATGATTTGTTTCTTTCAAGTCATTCCAAATATTCCAGCAATAAAGTAACAACATAACATACTTTAAGGAAAAGTAGAGAATTCACGGGAGCTATCACAGGAGTTATGTCGGCCATTAGGTAAAATATGGGAAGAAATGTACAAAGGATTTTCATAAAATAATGAAAAATATAGGAATATTGTTCTTGAGTTGAAAGGAACGGGGTCATGTATATCACATGTATATCTTGCGTCTCGTTCCAATGTACTTGGCCATATAGTGTTGATGACCAAACTTCTTTTGACACTAAAAGAATTGGGGAGAAATGTATTGTCTGCTTCATCGAATTTTCTCTTGGACTAAGACAGTGGCTTACGGGTACACGTCAGTAATTTATTGTCAATCGTGATTTGTTGAAGAAATCAAGACCAAGGTTTTCCGTCAGAATAAAATTTAAAACATTTGCTTGAGGGAACAGACTAGAAAGGAGGAGTAGCATTAAACATGGATTTCTGTTCTGTGTTCTGGTAAGAGAACATTTTCATTTCAGTAGTAAAACTTACAATTCTTTAGAATATGGTGGGCCTGCCAAGTTAATCTTGTTGAACACATTGAAATTATCAGTAAAGGGCATTGCGGGAGCATTAAATCGCACCATTCTTTCTATATACCAGTCATGGCTGTGCATGATGTGAACGCCCACATGGTCGGTTTTGGGTAACATCTATGTAATTATTTTTATCTATTTGTGTCACTACAGTACATGTAAATAGGCGGGAAGTTAATTATACAATTGACGTGATTTTCTTTTCAAAAGTGGGTAGCGATACGAAAACTTACAAAGTTCAGAAATTATTTTCAGAAAACTATTGGCTAAACCTGGGAAAATCATTCCTTTTTGACAATGCCTGTTGATGGCAGGAGTTTCAAACTTCACTCTGATTATACGAACTGTTGGTGCACACCAGCATTCAACCGACACTGATCGATAGCTTGATTAATTGAAAAAAATTATTAAAGGACATTACGGGAGCATCAAATCACACAATTTTTTCTATATTACCAGCTTGTCCAGCAGGACTATGGGGGCTGGAGTGCGTCAACAACTGTAGTGAGAATTGTCTTCGGGGGAACCAAGGATGTGACAAACTTGATGGAGCATGTATTGGCGGATGTATGGACGAATATCAGGGAATAACTTGTGATGAGCTTAAAGGTGCAGATGGTAAGCAAAACATCACATGTTCACGTTTCACGGCCCATATACTCTGTCTTTTTGTCCCCCGCCGCAACGCGGCCGGGGACTTTAAAATGGTTCTTGCTCCTTTGTGTCCGTGGATGTCCGTCCATGCATGTTCGAAGCGATAACTTCCTAATGCTTCGTTGGTTTGTTCCGAAATTCGGCATATGCATTCCTTGCGACAAGACGCCATTCGGTGTTGCATTTCAGCAACATCTGCCAGAAGGTGGCGCCACTTGGTTGCTTCTTTGTTTCTGTGGATGTCCGTGTACATCCGTGCATGTGTGTTCGAAGCGATAACTCCCTAATTCTTCGTCGGATTGTTCTGAAATTCGGCATATGCATTCCTTGTGACAAGACGCCACTCGGTGTTACATTTCGACAACATCTGGCTGAAGGTGGCGCCACTGGGTTGCTTCTTTGTGTCTGTGGATGTCCGTGTATGTCCGTGCATGTGTGTTCGAGGCGATAACTCCCTAATTCTTCGTTGGATTGTTCTGGAATTCGGCAAATGCATTCCTTGTGACAAGACGCCATTCGGTGTTGCATTTCGACAACATCTGCCAGAAGGTGGCGCCACTGGGTTGCTTCTTTGTGTCTGTTGATGTCTGTGTACGTCCGTGCATGTCTGTTCAAATTTTTCGCAATCGATAACTTCCTAACACTTAGTTGCATCATTCCGAAATTTGGCATACGCATTCCTTGCGACAAGACGTCAGTCGGTATTGCATTCCAGCAACATTTGCCTGTAGGTGGCGACACTCGATAACTTCCTAACACTTAGTTGCATCATTCCGAAATTTGGCATACGCATTCCTTGCGACAAGACGTCAGTCGGTATTGCATTCCAGCAACATTTGCCTGTAGGTGGCGACACTGAGTTTCGCGGAGACCATCTCCCAAATCGTTAGGACTGTACATGTACCATGATACAGGACCAGAAGGACAAAAATTGCACCAGGTTGCTTATGGCTGACAACAGGGTGGATTTATTCCTGACAGCTGAATCTCAATTCAAAAGCTGTGCCCACACATTGATTTTTTGGATTGATTGTGGTTTACTGGGTTAATAAATCTTGGGACCTGGGCTGATGAGCCCCATAAATTACAAGGCCTGACACATATGACATCAATGATTAAGAATACTGCCATAGCAGTGTTTATTTCCAAAAAAAATAAAATAATAATTTAATTGTTCAAAGTGATCGTAAACACTCAAGTAAAGTTTCCATCAAATGCAAGACCATTCCACACTGAACAGCGAAGTGGTTTCCAAGATACACAAGATAATTTCACAACTCCTCATCGGATTCTTCTCAAATTTGATATTCATATGCCATAAAATGTCGGTTGGGATTATGTTTCGCACACTTGTGCCTACACCTGGCCTTCACCTCCTGGCAAAATCTAAATTTCGTTTCCGGGAAATAACTTGAACACCCCTCTAGATTCTTCCCAAACTTCGTATGCTGATACCATGCCATGAGATGGTGCTTGGAGTTGCGTTTCGCCCACTTGCACCTACAGGTGGCGTGGTGACACTTGCTCGCAATTCAAAATTTGGTTTCCGGGAAATACGTTGAGGATACCTTCATATTTCCGTCAAATTTTGTTTGCAGGTAATATACCTTGCGATGTCGCTTGGGTTTGTATCTCGGTTACATAATTCCCATGTTTCACTGCATGAAAACTATTTACAGCAGCAATCAACATTCACTCAACCTTTCTGAGTTGATCTTAAAGCTTGGGCAGGCAAAATGATCATTTTCCATCTAGCGCCTATGAAGAAGTAGGTCCCTCCCTCATGTATATCACCTGAGACCAACAATACTTAAAGATATTGCTGCCATTTCGGCGGGGGACCTAGCATCCTCTGGCTGCTTGTTTGCATAACATTCCAACCTTCAGTTCCTGCGCACCATATACAAATACTTGTTGCGGATCGAGAAATCTTTTAGATAGAGGCGTTTCTTCCCCCGCCTTCCACAATAACACAAACACATTTTTCTCGCAATATACTTTATGGAAACCGCAACCAGTCTAGACCTAGCTCTTCTAATCTGTACTGGAAATACAATCATATAATGTTTAGTTTCATTTCTCACGTTTTCTTTTCACAAATGGTCCTGTCTTTGCAGACAACGTCCATGATGACCGTGTGGTCTGATTTTCTTTTCTCGAGTTGTAAACACATGTTGTCACATGGCGCTGCTATGCATTGTAGCTAACAAAGAGCACGTGCATTTGAGTAGCGGACCGATCGATCTACAGAAATGCCTTCCGGCACTCAATATTTCTGGAATGAACACATTAATTCATATTGTTAAAGGGAAGCGAGGGTTTGACTTTAACAATATTAGCTTTCGTGCACTAGCCGTGCAATTGTCAGTGATCGCAGTTAAACTTACCAAATAGACAGTCATCTATGGAAATAATTCAAATTAATTACTCTTGCAACGATTGTTATTACTATTTTTTTTGGGCAAATTATTGATTCGGTTGAAAGACGTGCCAGCGGTAAATTAGTACACAAAAAATACATGAATGTCGGATGTAATCCCTGAAGGAAACGAGAAAGGATATCTTATTTTTCGTACAGTGATAACAATTTGATATTTGATAACAAAGGTCATGGCGTTGTTACCCTCCTAGGGATCAATATCTTACGAAAGACATGTATTGTACATTTCTTTAGTACTATATCGTTTCCTTCTCCATTTGAGATTATTTTTGTGAATGTATTTTTTTTTTAGCCTTCAAACTCTTATCCTGAGTGGCAAAATTCCCGCCTGATTGAACAGAGACCCATTCGAACGGGCAATTCACAATTGTTCACACAAAAACTGCCTGGATCTTCACTATCAGTTCGTAAACCCTAATAAAAACTAAAACCGTTAATTTCTGAAACACTATTCACCTTGGAGCTTCAAATTTGGCATGGCTATTTCTAGCTAGATAAATAAAAGGCGATGCCTCAGTTTTTCTAAATAATGTATTGGTTGCTGGATCGGTTAAAGAAGCAACAAGAAAGGCATACATTTCGCAAAGAATTGTATACTTTTCTGCCGCTAGAATATTTAGATTTCTATACAAAAACTTGATATCTCACAATCATTATATTTATAGACGGTTGCATGTATTAGACTTCACCATTGTTTTGCCCATATAGTTTTACTGTTCTATTTCAAATATCCTGTAGATGTGCATATATAAAACAAATTGTAACTTCTTTTTAATAGCTGGGACATACGCAGGCATCGCAGTTGGAGCCACGTTGGCCCTGATAATAACGGTGTTTGTGACAGTTTCGATATTCAGGTAAGAAATAATATGGGGAAGCCAAATTCATTTCCTGTACACCGTGGGATGGATATTTGTTGAATTTGTGATAGTTCACCGTAAAAACATATTACTCTATTGAAGATGTTTTATCGGTTCTGCGTTAAAGTTTGATTGAAGATTTGCGAACATTAAATTGTTTCGTGTAGCGTCCAGACTGGCATCGGTAACGTCAGGTAGTTATACAGAACGCGTTTGCTACGGAGAAGATGTCACGTCACGACTGGACAACAGTCAACATTAAAACATGGGTACATAATTAACTTCACTTCCTGGGCGATAAATGAACCCACTCATAAACATCTGTATAGTTTGTTGAAGCCTGTGAAAAAGGTTATACCATTAACATAGCTCATTTACCAGAATGTCATCTGCCATAATTTGATAAATTTGGTGAGGAGTGAAAGCGAAACTTACAACGATCCATCGTGTGACATTATAGAAATGTAATGCTTATTGGTTGTGGAAAATAAAGTGAGTGTGTGACAAGAGGTGGAACAGGCCTTTGTGATCGAACATCACCTTTGATTGAATAGCGAGATCAAAACATATACTCCTGCTTCCGCTGCATGTGACAAAACCTGGACTGCTAGATAGCCACACATATAACGTATACTGGTACGTAGTAGATTGCGACATAATCGACAGAGAGAAGTATTGCGCATTCGTTTAGAAAAGACTGTGATATTGATGTCTAACCTCGGTCTGAAACGTGTCCCGTATATGACACCTGACAGTGATATGTGGACAAAATAAAGAAAATTAGCTGCTTGGCGACATGAAATTATTTTCTCATCAGTGCTAAAACTGTTCTTTGAAATGAAGGAGGATTCAAAATTTATTTGTTTTTTTTAAGGCGCTGGCGACGACAGGATGGTGAAGGTCATCGTACCCCGAGAGAAACCAGACCGGAAAATATAGACCGATCCAGTCAGCAAACAGATAATGCGGCAATGCGGGCTGTAAATGACGGGATACATTTCCACAGAATGGCCGATTCAAATGACAGCCAACACCATCCTGAGGACAGGGGCTATATGGAAATCCATCTGTATGAAAGCCCTGATCCACAAATAGCTGATAACTATGAAACTCTCGATGATGGGTCCTACTTAACCCCTGTAGCGACTCAGCCTCCAGTATACATCGAGCTGATAGAGTAAAGACATGTCGGAACGAAAACTCCGAACAGCGCATATCAGCTGAACGATCGTCTAAGCTTCAAGCACTGAGTGCAATTGAAATTATCCGTAACACGGAAATCGGTTCATTAATAACCTACACTGGTATCACTGCCAGCGAGTTTGTTATTTTTTTCCCCCTGTTTCGCATGAAAATAGTCCATGCGCAGGGAACTGCCGTAGTTTATGATGCAATGAATGATGATACTAATGGTGTAGGGGTGACATCTTATAGCATTGTCACTGTGCGCAAATGAAGGCGCCGTATTCTAATTAATTGGTCTAGATATGCTAAAGTTACATTTTGTTATGACAGCCTTTCTGTCATTTTGGGTTAGGGAGCGATTAAAACAATGAACCTGCAGTTTGTCACTCACTACTAAGCCTCTCCCCCAACATCGCTGTACTGTTTAGAAGGTCCCATTTTCAAATCGACAATTGAGCAATCGAAACATCAGTTTCGCCATTAGACCGACCGTTTCAATCAGCTCCGGAGACGTCTTATTATCTTCGGAACTGTGCTAGTGCATTCGACTGCGGTCAGGGGTGGTCGCAATACATTCATACTATACATCAGCGACGACTGACCCCAACGCAACCCTTCCGACAGAGCACTTCCTGTTGATCGTTGTATATAGCACAACTATAACTTTTTAATTGTTCTATTTTTTTGCCGAAAATATTGTAAAGGATGTACATATCTTTAACTGTTTCTTGTCTCTTTACCGGATTATTATTTCCAGAGTCGTGTCATGAATTACTGATTGATTTACGTATTCTTTCTGGCGCTTGGATTAGTATACAGTTTCAGAAATGCCAAGACAAGGAACTGCTGATACACGTACTAAGCTACGGGTATTTATATTTGTATTCAGGATAGTATGCATTACTTATTGAGATGAATTGTCGAGCGTGCATTTTTGTCCCCCGCCACATTAGTGGGGTGGGGGGACTTAGAAACACCGAGCGTCCATAACTCCGTCATTTCGTTATTCCGTCTTTCCTTTTCACATTTCTTGCCCGACCAATAACTCGAGAACTATTGAACCGATTGACTTCAAACTTGAAGAGTTTCTTGACACTGGTGAGGACGATTAGGATTGCTTTTCAGTTACCTGTGTCATCCAAGATGGCCGACATCAGTCATTGTAAATCTCAGCAGTTGGATCTTCACACATTACTTTTTCCGACCAATAACTAGGTAAATTTTGAACCGATCGACTTCAAACTTCGAGAGGCCCTTGACATCGGTGAGAGAACATTTGAGATTGCTTTTTCATTTACCTGTGTAATCCAAGATGGCCGCCATCAGCCATCTTGCATTGTCGGAGTACACATCGAGAACTATCCACCGATCAACTTCAAACTTGGAGAGTGTCTTGACATGGGTGAGAGGATGGTTGGGGATGCTTTTCAGTTCAGTGTAATCCAAGATGGTCATCATCAACCATCTTGGATTGTCAGCAGTTGGATATTCACATATTTCTTGTCCGAACAATAACTCGGTAATTTTGAACTGATCGACTTCAAACTTGCATAGTGTCTTGACATCGGTGAGAGGAACTTGGGATTTCTTTTCAGTTACCTGCGTAATCCAAGATATCAGCCATCTGGGATCTCAGCAGATGGATCGTTACACATTTCTTGTCCGACCAATAACTCGAGAACTATTGATCCGATTGACTTCAAACTTGGAGAGTTGCTTGACATCAGTGAGAGAACAGTTCTGATTGCTTTTCATTTACCTGTGTGATCCAAGATCACCGCCACCAGCCATCTTGCATTGTTGGATCTTTACACATTTCTTGTCCGAACAATGTCGAGAACCATTGAACCGATCGACTTCAAACTTGCAGTGTCGTGAGAGGACGGTTGGGATTGTTTTTCAGTTGCCTGCGTAATCTAAAATGGCCGCCATCAGCCATCTTGGAACTCAACAGTTGGATCTTCACACATTTATTCTCGGATCAATAACTCGAGAGCTATTTAACCAATTTATTTTCAAATTCGAAGAGTATCTTGACATCGGTGAGAGGACGGTTGGCATGCCTTTCGGTTACCTGTGTACTTCAATATGGCCGCCAGCTATCTTGAATTTCAGCAGTTTGATCCTGTCCGGACATTAACATGAGAACGATTGAACCAATCGACTTCAAATTCGGAGACTGGCTTCGCGGCTATAGAAATGCCAGGATTTCCATGGGAAAAAAAACAGGGAAAAAAACTGACCCTGGAAAATCCCTGCAGTATTCGGACTGTTTTCCATGCTCTAAATCCAGGGTATGAAAATTTATTCTGAGAAAGAGGGATATCGTAGTCCATGGTTATTATGAACAAGGCTGGACATTGTCCAGGGCTTCCATGGACGAGAGCGGACATTGTCCAGCGTTTCCATGGACGAGGATGGACACTGTCCAGAGTTTCCATGATTGCGAGGCTCAACAATGTTCATGGTTTTTCAGAGCGGGACAGCATCCAGGGTTTTCCATGGCGAGGGCTGGACAATGTCCCAGGTTTTTCCATGCTTTCTGCAGTATTGCTGCAGATCAACTGTTTTTTGACAACTGATTCATTTTGTAGAATATATATGGATTTCTGACTCCATATATGCAGGGTGCATTAGATTCTGTCATGAGACATAACAATAATCATTTTGTATATTGAACAACTGTATGAAAATAATAATTGCTATGATTATATGGCTCAATGTATGTTAGACCACATTCTAGTTTAATTTATTGGTGTCAAATTGTCAAGATAATTGTTTTGTTTTCAATGCCATTTTGTGGCTATACATGTTACTTCACTTGAATATATTCATTTTCACCTTATTAACGGAATACTGAAAGACTATATTACATTGCCAGGAATTCCACAATATGTACAATTATTTCACTTTGCCAAAATGGGCACAAGTCTTTACAGCAGACTTTCAGCTGAAGAAATGTGCAGGAGCCCTTCCAAAGCACTTTAAACGGGATGAAGTTGTGAATGTCTCAGAACGTTACATCGCAGAACATTGTGTGCAACCTGCTTATCATTGAGTGTAGTGTATAAATTTATTGCTCAAATCCTCACCTGCTATTGCTATGTCTATATCCTCCTTAGGAGATTCCAATTGCAGAATAAAAGTTATCTCCCCTTAGGGAGCTCAGTCGGGTTACTCTACTCCATGTGCTTACATGAAAACCTCCTCTTTCTTCCTGCATCTGCCGCGTGTAGACGTATTTGGAAGGAGTTCCTGTTATTTCTAGTTTCAGATGTAACCTAGGGTTATTTTCTGAAGCTAACTACTAGCAGATTATTTGGTGACAATGTCTGATCTTGCAGTCCCTGAAAATTCTAAATCTTGCCGTTCTTGTCGGCATTCTTGGTCTGTTTTGGATTCCCATTCGACCTGCTTCTCGTGAAAAGGACATCTTTGTTATCGGCAGGCCACATGTCTGGAGTGCCTGAACTGGGACGACGCTACCTGGAAGAATTATGCCCAGGCTAGGCGGGTGTTCTTGTTACGGGCTTCTGAGGATCTTAATTTATCTGCCGACGAGAGACATCAAAATGAAATTGCTCTCGTCGGGGATGTTAAATTTAATGAAGATCTTCCTAGTTCATGTCTGGAAGTATCTCATCTTCTCAGTCCTACCATGTCACTTTTTTCGTCTATTAGAATCCCCCCTAGTGGTATAGTTAGACAGGTGGAAATTGACAAATTTTCAGACAGTCTGGGTCGTGGTGATAAGAACTCGTCTGGCGGCTTGGGGACTAAGCCCAGGTCCGGCTCTTTGTTTGGGACAACAGAGGATCCTGTCTCCATGTGGCGACCGGCCTTCTCTGAGCGATCTTTTGTTATCGGCGAACAAAAGATTTCAGCGTCGCGGGTTTCGACCTCACACAATCTATTGCCTGATATCCTTTCACAGTCTAGTACTATGAAAAAGAAAAAGCTTCAACGGATTTCGACTTCGCCTCTGCGATTTAAATCTCGGCTTTCTTCTACATCTGTTTTGTCCAAAACAGTTCCTCGGATTACGGCTGCTCGTTCGCGACTCTTCGATTTTTGGATTTACATCAGCCTACGGTTTCAACCTCAGTTGATTTCTTACAACGTCGTTCTTGTATGCCACAACGTTGTTCCCGTTTACCTGAGCGGCGTTCTCATACACCACAACGCCGTTCTCGTTCGCCATTACGTCGTTCTTATACATCACAAAGACGTTCCCGTATACCGTGGCGTCGTTCTCATACACCTGTACGTCGTTCTCGTTCGCCACAATGCCGTTCCCGTACGTCAGCACGTCGTTCTCATACACCTGTACGTTGCTCCCGCACGCCACAACGCCGTTCCCGTACGTCAGCACGTCGTTCTCGTACACCTGTACGTTGTTCCCGTGCACCACAACGCCGTTCCCGTACGTCGGTACGTCGTTTCGATACACCTGTACGTCGTTTCCGTACGCCACAACGCCGTTTCCGTACGTCGGCACGTAGTTCTCATACACCTGTACGTCGTTCCCGTACACCACAACGCCGTTCCCGAGCTCATTGTTCATCACGTCGTTCTCTTACACCTCCATATCGAGGTCGTCAAGATCGACATTCACGGACACCATCTCGAGATCATCCTCTTGATCGTTTGTTCTCTGCTTCTCATCGAGGTCCCGATGAGTTTTCTCCTGAATGTCGCTCGACTTCGACGTCTTCGTCTTCTAGTCGGATTCTTCGTCTTCTTCTGACAAATTTGTAGATGCGTCTTCGTTATCGTTTGAAGACAAGATGGCGGCTCTTTTGGCTCTCGTTCCTGAGATGCGACATGTTTTACTTGTGCACCGTCTCCGGCTTGGGCGTCTAATTGTGTTGTCTTTGATCGTCAGATTGAGGACGACAACAAGTTTAAGAAACCCACCTTTTCGTTTTACCAACTCCATGATGGCGTTCTTCCAGACAAACCTCTTAGACGCGATCGGGATTTGGATCAAGTTCTAAATCATCTTCCCTTGGGTTCTTCGTCAAAGTTGTTGATAATCTTCAGGAGTTGTTGCTTGCTATTCAGCGTATTACGTCGTACACCGACTGGTTTCTATTTGCTACATCTCGTCTTACCTTAAATCCTGCCATACTCCGATCTCATGGTTCGGCTCTTTTATCTCCTGGTCGCCTCACCTGCTTATGGGGTTTTATTGGTGCACGCAACAAGTCTAATCGTCATGTCATCGAGGCAGGCGCTTTTTCGTATGTCTCGCTTCTTCAAGCGCAGCGAAGAACATTCGAATTTCCGGTTTTTGCTAAGAACTGTTGCATCAGCCGTTAACTTCTAAGTTTGCGCATCAACCGTTAACTTCTAAGTTTGTCTTCAACAACGCAACCGAGTCTGTCATGCCTGGTATTCGTGAAGAGAGGACTTCTAGACTCCTTTCCGCAGCGGCTCGGCGTCCAGCGTTTTCCTTTAAGCGGAGGTCAAATCGGAATCAAGCATCCAGGACTACCCAGCGAGAGGGTTTTCCTCATGGTAATTCTCGTCCCTTCGACAAGTTTTCACGTTCCCGTGGTCGATGCGCCACGCGTAGGAAGTCCTTCAGAGGGAGAGGTGCTTCCAATAAGTGACCATCTGCATTCCATCTCCCATCCTCATATCATAGACTTTCATCTTCCCGCCTTCCGTCCTTTCAGTCAGCAGGTCGTCGGCGGCCGTTTGCAACACTTCTGGGAGAATTGGCAGTTCATACAGACGACGTCTGGGTTCTCCCCTTCGACTTCCAGTTCCAACCCAGTCTCATCTCTCGATCTCGCCCTTCACTTCTGTCAGTTCCCGCAGGACACGTTCAGATGCTTCTTTCCTCTGTCGCCACGCTCATCTCCTAGGGTGCGATGAGAGAGTTGCTTCAAGCCGAGAACAGCGTCGGTCTCTACAGTCATGTCTTCCTTGTTCCGTGGAAGGATTCCGATCAAAAGCGTATGATCATCGACCTCAGGCGGCTCAACGAACTTCACCTGTCACCATCGCCTCATTTCAAGATGACATCAGTTTCATCGATCCGGACCCGCTTACATCTCCGGGATTGGTTGGCCTCCATTGATTTGCAAGTCGCATATCTCCATATACCCACTCATCCTCGTCATCGTCGTTTCCTGCGATTTACTATCGACGGTCGTCGGTTCGAGTGACAAGTCCTCCCGTTCGGAGTCTATCTCGGCCCATGGCTTTTCACGCGTATCAATTCTCCAGTCATGGCGTTTCTCCATCTACGAGGCATTCACATCGAGGTTTACATAGACGACATCCTCATGTGGGCGGCGGACAAGTGTCTTCTGAACTCTCAGATCCGGTTCACTCTGTTCATTCTGCAACATCTCGGATTCCTTCCTCACCCTCAGAAGTCAGAGCTGGTACCAGCACAACTTCATCGTTACATTGGGGCAGTTTTCGACACTCTCCATCAACTACTACCAATGTGGGTTTGTGGGGTGGTTTTGAGCGCTCTTCTTCGCCCACATTTCGAACCTCTACAGTCAGCCTCTATTGAAGCTCTTTCCTTCTCGACTCTTTTCCTCACGTCCTTCGCCTTGGCTTCTAGAGGATCCAAGTTTTCTCCCTGGAGAGGAACTTGATGACCTGGACGGCAGATTGGTTCCCGTATCTTTCCCCGACCACTCCCTAGTTCATCGCCCTATGAGGCTGTGCGCCAAGGTCTTTGTGCTCTACGCCTGTGTTCTATCCTAGCATTTGCAGATTTCGTTCATGGCCTTCATGACGACATCCTATTATGTCCTGTATGAGCAATACGTCACTTCCTCACCTGTACCGACCCAGTTCGGGGTTTTTCGTACTCGTGACGTCACCTGAAATACGGTGGCCTCTTGTTGAAGAAGACCTTTATGTGAACATATCCACTCACCCTCGACCAAGTGCCAATGCGACTTTCGCCGACTACTATCTGAGATATATAGGTATATTCGTGTCAGTAACAAGGGACTAAAGAACAGAGAGTTGGCGTAAGACGGCAATTAAGACTATGGTATAAGATGGACACCTTGTATTCGAAAGTTGCCTGGTGTGTACATGACCCTTCTCCCCGTTTTACATTGCTTACTACACGAGTACCCACAGCGCCACCGGCCCGGGTTCCCTCGTCGGGTAATATTGTGCCACATCCACGATCACGGTTTCAAAAAGGACAAGTAATTAGTGACCACATCCACAATCTGTTACTGATTTTACTCTACGAGTACCCACAGCGTCTCCGACCCGGGTTCCCTCTGTTTGAGTATTTAGTGTGCCACATCCGTGATCATCTCAGTGGTTACTCTGCAAAACCACAGGAACTACAACAAGGCTGACGTCTCTACCTCCATCTGTTGGTAGTGTGGCCTAGCGATAGCTGGTGAAAATTTGAGCAATAAATATTAAACATTTTCCTACGAAGTAGGCTACAGATCGCAAATTGTCCGGTAATGAGTGAGTGAGTCAGTCCATCCGAATCCTTTCGTCGGCAAAATAAGGAGAACCGTTAACATTAGAATCTTGATTTTTGGCATGAACGTGCATTAGGGCATTGTTACCAGCTGATCGAATTCTGATGAAAATTTAATTTATAATTATTTTTTTATTATTTATTGATGACTCGAGTGCACTGTCATGCCCATCGGGAACCCTTGACTGTACGCTTCACTGTGACTTTTAAGCGCCTGGGACTAACTTCGGCCGCCCAGCACTAAAGCAAAAAAAAAAAAAAAAAAAATTATGCGCCCAGCACTCGAAAATATCAGTAACTTTAATGGTACTTGCCAAAATATGTCGGCATTATACGTTTCCAGGTAGCTCCGCCATGTTTTCCCTAATAGTCCACGCCACGCTTCCCGAGCTGTATATGCCACGATGCATGAAGGAAGCAAATCATTTTATCGGAGAATGGAGGTTGTTATTTCGTCTGCTGCGAAGTTTTACCGAGCCACGAGTATCACTTTACATGTACATGTATTTTATAAATCATTGTCAGAAGCGCCAATCAACTTTGAAAAACTTCTTCTCACAGAAGCGTCAGGGTATTTGTTGGCTTTCGGTGGTCGTTGTTGTTGTTCTAAGACGTCAGCTTCCAAAATATATTTTAATTATATCTATATTAAAAGCACACATGCATCTGTGCGCTCGCTCGTACGTCGTAATCAGTCTATTAGATCTACATGTACTATGAGATATCTATAATATGGCTAGTTGAACAGTACACTTGAATCTAGTATTAAACTGGAGATTCTGGAGTAATCTATTTTTAGCCTCACTGTAATGTTGACACACATGCCGAGAAAACAGGGCTTGGATTCAAGACAGACCCCTAATCACATGTGGTGGTATCCATTTACAGAGCGCGTGGCGGTGGTATAAAAATACACCATATTAAGGCGACCCTATTCCGATGAAGACTGATACCCTGGCCTGAGCCAGAAACACATGGCCCTATCAAGCTGAACTTTTAAGGTCAAATCTTCAGATTCTAAAACATAGGCCTACAATTTAGTAATAGTTAAATAACCTTCAACCACTCTTCCTGCTTTCTTATTCCGATCATGTGAGGCTGGACTATTTTCAATGTGATCATCGGGGCATGTGTGGATTTTGTCACATTTGCGAATCACAGAACAACAATATGCGATTTGATATTTAGAAGACGGAGTAATATCTGTACCTATTACGATATTACTCCCATTACAAAATGAGATTAAAAAAAATTAGAACACAGATTTTATAATTACCTATCATTGGGTATTAGTGAAAAGGAATACGGTAAGGACAAGTATGTTAAAATAAAAATGTGAGGCTCTGTTTTGTAATATTAATTTTAGCTTACGGAACTCGAACATGCAGTTAACGTAGTATAGAAAATAATATTAGCATCATCCTTGAAATAGTACAAATGTGTTCGAACAGACACCCTATATGTATCCTATCACTGCAGCATTTTGTCGTTATAATATAACCATCATATATGTTGCTGGTATTACCGTTAGTATTAGCACAACTGTGCTCCTTTATATGTTGCTTGTATGTTGGATTTATCTAAAGTTGTGCAATAATGATTGTTTGACTGATTGATTATAGTATAAGATGGACAGCATTTCTTCCACTCTGCATATAGGCCTACGGGGGGGGGGGCAGAAACGTTATTGTACCGTACTAAAAGTACACACTCCTCCCCACCCGTCATGCACACTTCTGGTATTTTTATATATATAACAGTAATTTGCACACTTATTGGCTTCAGTCTTTCATTCTTGATCTTCACATTTTCATCATCATCTTCCCACCCATATCGTTGAGGTGGTCTTCGCTCGCTTCGTGTAGGCCGCATGGTTTAATATTGAAAGACTACAAAACCGTTACGAAAAGGATCTCCAAAGCAAAGTTCATCAGATTGTCTTCGGATGTTAAATTACAAAATACATGTGTAGGCCTAGTTAGGACGCAAATACTCCGCTGACGGTGATGCAGGCCTAGAGCACATGTTAGAATTGTTGGTCCAGTTTTTCTGAGCGAGGGTGACACTGGATATTTGATCCGAGGCAGTTTTGTATCAAAACAGCTGTGAGGGCTAAATTTAGGGAGACGGGCTTCCGAGTCACCACGTTTATTGAAATATAATTCGGGTAGCTGCTGATAAGTGTGGCCGGCTAAACCAAGCCCCAGCCCTATAGGTTTTCTCGGCATGATTCCGATGGTATCCGTTTTCACTCATTTGCTGGTCTTGGAATTCCGTTGAAGGCATATTATACTGCACGTTTTATATATCCA
Source organism: Hanleya hanleyi (assembly GCA_036873755.1). Taxonomy (NCBI): domain Eukaryota; kingdom Metazoa; phylum Mollusca; class Polyplacophora; order Lepidopleurida; family Hanleyidae; genus Hanleya; species Hanleya hanleyi. The sequence continues at coordinate 16,700 of JAVTVY010007040.1, forward strand.
GCCTATACAAAATTGCATAATTTCTTCAGTTCAGTCATCTGAAGTTTCTCTTGCAGGAAACAAGCCTATGTTTATGTATACTATGATTGTCTTTTTGAATTTGGTGCTAATACTGTTATGTGGAAAATGGAATAGGTCTTTGGATTATGGACGCGGATATTCTCTAATGGACGACGGCTGGATTATGAATGACGGACTAGACGCTTGTAATTAGTTAAAAAATGTTCTACCTCAAAAAGAAATAGAAAATTACTGGATTTTATGAGAGAAATTACTAAATTTAAACACAACAATGACCCTATTATCTGTTATTACTGAAGAGATCAATAATAAGATCATCGTTGTGTTTTAAATTCAGTAACCTATAACCAGTTGTTTATTTTTTTCGTGTGTGCTTTATTGTTCATTGATTATTACTATGTACTCTCTTCAGATGAGGTACCTTGAAGTTGAATGCCAAATAAATATATCCATGGAGAATGGCTCTCTTTTGATTCTTGCATTCTAACAAATCTCTGATCTTGACCGTTCTCACTTCAAATTTGTGTTTCTTTTTCAGTTTCCGGTCTTATTTTGGGACTTGAAACATTTACTTCTCAACTGCTCTGACAGAGCACCATTCCCTACGCTAATTTGAAAAAAATCTCCTAATGCCGAGAAGAGTGGCGGGGGGGGGTGTGTGCCCCGCTCTCTCGGACTCTCCTCCCAACACCTCGTGCTGTACTGCTGGGCTGATCAGTGCCCATGGTAATAGAAACTGAGGGCGATAATAGTTGCTATGCTAACGACTCACCAGCGATGACATCTGGAAAAGTTAATAGTTTCCACTGTCAATTTAGAGATGCTATATAAATTCTCTCATGGTAGCACACAGGGCCCCCAAGTCATCTCTCGAGTACACACTTAAATTATATCAAACCCTATTTCGTAGGTCCTGTGACGTTAGTCACACTGCCATGTATAATCAATGTTACTATTTATTACCAAATCAAACCTGCTATTGCTTTGATTGCCCACCCACCCACACTCTACGGCCTTGCATAGACACATACTACAGGCTACAGTAGAAAGAAAGAAGAGGTTTTCAAGTGAGAACATGTAGCAGAATAACCCGACTGAGCTCTCTAAGGGGAGATAACTTTTATTCTGCAATTGAAATCTCCTAAGGAGGATATAGGCATAGCAATAGCAGGTTTGATTTGATAATAAATAGTAACATTGATTACAAATGTTTAATGTTTCTGGAGAAACTTGGAGACTAGAATACCACTGTGCGATCTAAGTATTTTATATACAAAATCATTACGACTGGAACATTCTATATTATGGGGAAGGTAAATTATGTAAAACCTGGTAAAGTGGTTTTAATGTGGTCATTCTGGTGACGAAAAATACTGTATCCAATTTGTATATAACACATTTGTACATGTAAGGAACCTGTGTAAGGTAGTTTCATGTTTGAAATTTTTGCTTTAAAACTTGAGCACTAAGTCAGATTATCATACCCCCGTCTGAAAATTGGTACGATTATTGAAAAAAAATTCGCCAGTCATTGCTGAAATAAAACTATAATGCCCTTGTAATTACAAATAGAATTGTGGACCAGTATAGTAGCAATATAGTGTGGTATGAAGCGTATGTGAATAAGATACCATGTTTTGTGGTAAAAGTTCTTCTCCAGAAAGTTCAAATTGAACCAAACACCAATCAATGTCAAGTTGAAAAAGCAGAATTGTTGCCATAGGCTTGTTGTATGAGATCTCAGAGAGTAACGACAAAGTGGTCACACGCATTTGTCACAGCATTTACCTAGATCGATAAATTTACTGCCCATTTTAAAACAAGAAATAGTGCAACTGCATATTCTGCTATCAGTCCACAATGTCAATGGTTTTTCCAGTCTATATTTGATCAGAATTTTCCCCGCTGAAGAAGTGGCGAATTCCCCATATTCCATGATGTCCATGGTTTCCAGCATAATTCCAGGGATTTTTAGTCAACCTTGTACATAAACCCTGGAATTTCTACAACCGGGTTGATATCCATATGAGAACGATTGGGATTGCTTTTCCATCACCTGTATAATCCCAAATGGCCACTGTCGGCCATCTTGAATTTTGAGTGCTTGGATCTTGTTTGGGCAATAATTCGAGAATAATTGTACTGATCAACTCCAATGTCAGTCCGTCCGTAAACAATTCTTGTTATCGTGATTTCACAGGAACTACTGCATGGATCTTTCTCAAATTTGGTATACTGGTTCCCATTGGCGTATAGTTGTGCAAGATACCTTTTTTGGTCCGATTCGAAAATCCAATATGGTCACCAGGCGGCCATCTTGGATTTCCCCATGAAACTTTATTATCGCGATTCCTTAGGAACTACTACATGGAACTTGCACCAGGCGGCCATCTTGGATTTCCTCATGAAACTTTGTTATCGCGATTTCTCAGGAACTACTGCATGGATCTTTCTCAAATTTGGTACACAGGTTGCCCTTGGAGTCTTGTTGTGCAAGTTAACTTTTCTGGTCCGATTCGAAAATCCAGTATGGCCACTAGACGGTCATCTTGGATTTCCTCATGAAATATTGTTATCACGATTTCTCAGGAACTGCAGCATGGATCTTTCTTAAATTTGGTACACAGGTTCCCCTTGGGGTCTAGTTGTGCAAGATTCGATTCGAAAATCCAATATGGCCACCAGGCGGCCATCTTGGATTTGCCCATGAAACTTTGTTATCGCGATTTCTCAGGAAATACTACATGGATCTTTCTCAAATATGGTACACAGGTTCCCCTTGGGGTCTAGTTGTGCAAGATACCTTTTATGGTCCGATTCGAAAATCCAGTATGGCCAGTAGACGGCCATATTGGATTTCCTCATGAAATATTGTTATCACGATTTCTCAGGAACTGCAGCATGGATCTTTCTCAAATTTGGTACACTGGTTCCCATTGAGGTCTAGTTGTGCAAAATATCTTTTCTGGTCCGATTGCAAAATCCAAAATGGCCACCAGGCGGCCATGGTGGATTTCCCCATGAAACTTTGTTATCGCGATTTCTCAGGAACTACTTTATGGATCTTTCTCAAATTTAGTACACAGGTTCCCCTTTGGGGTCTAGTTGTGCAAGATACCTTTTCTGGTCCGATTCGAAAATCCAATATGGCCAACAGGCGTCCCTCTTGGATTTCCCCATGAAACTTTATCGCAATTTCTCAGGAACTACCACATGGATCTTTCTCAAATTTGGTACACAGGTTCCCCTTGGGGTATAGTTGTGCAAAATACCTTTTTCTGGTCTAATTCAAAAATCCAATATGGCCAATAGGCGGCCATCTTGGATTGCCCCATGAAACATTGTTATCGCGATTCATCAGGAACTGCTGCATGGAGCTTTCTCAAATTTGGTACACAGGTTCCCCTTGGTGTCTAGTTGTGCAAGAGACATTTTGTGGTCCGATTCGAAAATCCAATATGGCCGCAAGCCGGCCATCTTGAATTTCCCCTTGAAACATTATCATGAACTCTCTGAATAACTAATTCATGAATCTTTCTGGAATTTGGTACATAGGTCCCACATGGGGCCTAGTTGTGCAAGATATCTTTTTAGGTCCGATTCAAAAATCCAAGTTAAGCTTCAAATTAATAAGGTATTCCCAAGTTGTGACGTTGCATCACAAGAGTCGACGGATCAAACGGTGGGGCATATTCTATATATTGAGTATAAAGAATATCCATGCCTTCACCTCCTATATCAAGGAGTTCAGATGATACCGAAATAAAACGTATTTGTTTACTTTAGTCCATGCCGTTGCAAGTGAACTGCCCCACCGTTTCGTCTGCCGACGGGTCGGCTACACGAAGGGATGTCGCTCTTGTGACGCAACGTCACAACTCGACTACTGTAGACTACCGGTACTGCGTATTTCGATCCAACGGAGATAATCAGGATTCAGACACTTTCAAAGTCTCAACATTACTGCAGGGACCGGATCTCTTCAGTATTAAGTTATGTACCGGTACCATCTTACTATTTTAGAGCGTGACATATCTCAAACTAGCTCAGTAAGCAGAACAGAATTAGCATTCGTTCCTAATTATAAAATCTTAGGTACGTATGTTTCATAGCTCATGCCAAATTGTCAAAGAGTTTTGTCTTCGCTTCCAGTATCCAATAATGACACGTGCAAAAAAAAATAGTACAAAACAAAGACGAAGGGTCCTCCGGACATTCAGTTTCAGACTAACTTTGCTCATTTCATTTGTACTATAACAACCGACAACAAGTACAGTTTATAGAAATCTTGAAACTGCTGAAACTTATAAAGATAATATCTTGTGTTTTCCAGTGTCTCTTTTTCGATCTTTTTCGCTCAAATTCGAAATTCTGCAAACAAAATTACAAATCAGTCGTTTGTTCTTAGTAACAGTGGACAAAAAGATTCTTTTGTCATTAGCTTACAATTATCGGACAACGGTGGCGCCAAGATCCTTCAATCCTTGAATTCCAAACTCTGCATAGCAAGAGAAAATGCCATGCTCTATATCTTTGCATATTCATATCCCAAATCTGACGCCAGGGGACGCTGCTAGGAGCGCTGTTATGAGTCGCTGAATGACTCGTCTCGAATAACGTACTGCGAACGGCGGTCGAACTTTATGAACGTTCTTGGATTTCAGCAGTTTGATCCTGTCCGGATATTAACTTTAGAAAGATTGAACCGATCGACTTCAAATTCGTAGAGTGGCTTGACATCCAGAAGACGACAGTCGGGATTGCTTTTCCATCACCTGCATAATCCAAGATGGCCACTGTCAGCCATCTTGAATTTTAAGTGCCTGGATCTTGTTTGGGTAATAATTCCAGAATAATTGAACTCCAAACTTGGAAAGTGTCTTGACATCAGCGAGTGGACGGATTGGATTGCTTTTCAGTTACCTGTGTTATCCAAGATGGCCGCCATCAGGCATATTGCATTGTCAGCAGTTGGATCGTTACACATTTCTTGTCCGACCAATAACTCAAGAACTATTGAACTGATCAACTTTAAACTTTGAAAGTGATTTAACATCATTCAGTGAGAGGACAGTTGGAATTGACTTTCAATTGCCTGTGTAATCCAAGATGGTCACAGTTAGCCATCTTGAATTTTGAGCGCTTGGATCTTGTCCGAGCAATAACTCAAGACTGATTGGTTGATCGACTTCAAGCTTGGAGAGTGGTTTGACATCAGTGAAGAAATGGTTAGGAATGCTTTTCGGTTACCTGTGTAATCCAAGATGGTCGCCATCAGCCAACTTGTCAGCAGTTGCCAGCAGTTGGTTGAACTGATCGACTTCAAACTTGGAGAGTGTCTTGACACCGGTGAGAGGACAGTTGGAATTCCAGTTATTGAGCACCAGTTATGGTGCATGGATGCAATTCACCATAACTGGTGCTGCTGGCGGGGGACGTGGACCTCTATGTTCGGTTTTTAATTCAAAGAGACTGGTGTACCGATGTGCTTGTGTATAGTATAGTATAGTATAGTATAGTATAGTATAGTGTAGTATAGTATTGTATAGCATTGTATAGCATAGTATAGTATAGTATAGATTCTATCAGAGTACAGGTACAGCCTAACAAACTTCAGAAAATTCGAAATCAATATCTCACAGAATAGCAGGCTAAAACGAATGTACTGTCTCAGATAAGCAAGTGTTTATGGAATTATGAGTGCCTATAATATATTGATGCATTGCATTCTTCGTTGTCAAATTGTTTATGTGTTCAGTACAAAGTAGTCGGGTTATGTTATATATTTATCAGATATTTATACCCTATATTGCGGCTGAGGGTGAGGGGGGCTATCATGTCTTGGTGTTTGGTACCCTATATCGCGGCTGAGGGTGAGGGGGGCTATCATGTCTTGGTGTTTGGTACCCTATATTGCGGCTGAGGGTGAGGGGGGCTATCATGTCTTGGTGTTCGGTACCCTATATCGGCTGAGCTATCATGTCTTGGGTGAGGAGGCTATCATGTCTTGGTGCTTGGTACCTATATCGCGGCTGAGGGTGAGGGGGCTATCATGTCTTGGTGCTTGGTACCCTATATCGCGGCTGAGGGTGAGGGGGGCTATCATGTCTTGGTGCTTGGTACCCTATATCGCGGCTGAGGGTGAGGGGCTATCATGTCTTGGTGCTTGGTACCCTATATCGCGGCTGATGGTGAGGGGGGCTATCATGTCTTGGTGCTTGGTACCCTATATTGCGGCTGAGGGTGAGGGGGCTATCATGCTTGGTGCTTGGTACCCTATATCGCGGCTGAGGGTGAGGGGGGCTATCATGTCTTGGTGCTTGGTACCCTATATCGCGGCTGAGGGTGAGGGGGCTATCATGTCTTGGTGCTTGGTACCCTATATCGCGGCTGAGGGTGAGGGCTATCATGTCTTGGTGCTTGGTACCCTATTTCGCAGCTGAGGGTGAGGGGGGCTATCATGTCTTGGTGCTTGGTACGCTATATCGCGGCTGAGGGTGAGGGGGGCTATCATGTCTTGGTGCTTGGTACCCTATATCGCGGCTGAGGGTGAGGGGGGCTATCATGTCTTGGTGCTTGGTACCCTATATCGCGGCTGAGGGTGAGGGGGGGGCTATCATGTCTTGGTGTTTGGTACCCTATATCACGACTGAGGGGGGAGGGGGGATGGATGCATGACAGTTCGTCCCTTCCCGCCTAAATATTTGTGACACATATTAGGCTGAGGAGCTGAACAGTCGCTTTGATGATTTCTACATTAAAAATGCATTTTTGGGCCGACGTTTTCAGCTAGATTCTTTTAAATTTGTACTCATCCAATTCCCGCTAAAAATTCACAATAAATTAGGAAACATTTATTTGACACTTCCATGCAGACGAATGCAAAAATTTATAAGAACAGCTGTTAAAACGCATTGGTCGAGTCATATCATATATGGACGTCTTTTAAACTTGACCCATGCCCGTCAGCTCATGAGGGACAGTACGCCTATCCATTTCCGGGAACTGCAGAGTCACACTTTGCTGTTACAATACATCGATGCGTCGTTCCCGAGTCTCGCCCTCAGTACAAATCATTGTAATCATAGTATGTGACTGTGTTTAGCATGGTAGAGAATGAAGAGCATGGTTGAAGTCGGGATTCACAGACTTGTGTTGCGAATTAGAACTTGCATTCTTCTAATACTTTCTCTGTGTGTGCCGTTTCTTTTAAATGAGGTTACATAGTTCATCACTCACCAGTTCACATGATATAGCTTTTACATCCATGATCGGGGATATTTGTATTTAATTGCGTTCGCAATGATGCTAGGGGTCGTGTGGTCATGCCATTCAAGATACATTTGTATTCACATGAACAACTACAATATATAAAGGTGGCTGACATACAAATCATCGCGCGGACCATATTTGGTTCTTGTGGTGTTTTTAGATATGCAGTCAGAATACTGACCTGTCGGGTCTTATGCCTTTTTCTTAGTACTCCGGCTTCTTTTTCCAGAACCTTTAAAGATGTTGCGTTTAAAGTATGCAAACGATGTAATACCAAATTGTCTAACCTATCTCAGCAACAAAGAAACCTTACGAAGTGGAACATCATAGCATCATCCTGTCAGATTTTACTAACGTTAAGTTCACTGAATTAATCATATATAGATGGATCATGGGTAAATTGACATATGTAGGTCTAACTAGATATTAGATGTGACTAGGACGTCGCCAGAGCGACCATCTCCAATAGTGTTACGTTCTGTTGTAATGATTGATCCAAGTATATGGTTTGGAAAGTTGAACCCCGTAGCCATTGAGGATGTGCGGAGGGGAACTTCAGCACGCCCCAAAAAGTCCTGCTTAATGATTCCCTTCGTAAAGGCTAAATATGTCTGGTGGAAACTTACGTTTCACTCAGCGTAAGAGTAATTAGCAAGTTCGGGTGGTTTAATATGTAAATTTAGTCTGGTAACAAGACGATTCGGGTTCAACACCTTCACATTACCCTGAACCCAATAATTAACAGCTCGCAATAAAAGTGCCGCAAAATCTACCTCAATGCTACGGTGGCTTATAAGTGACATTGTTTTTAATTATTAAAAAAAAAAATTCTTCCTGCATTATCACTTAGATGGAAATTATTATCACCTAGGTGGAAATTATTATCGCCCGGGTGGAATTTATTTTCACCTGGGCGACATTATTATCAACTGGGTGGAAATTATTATCACCTGGGTGGAAATTATAATTTCCACTCAGGTGATAATAATATAGCCTGGGTGAGAATAATTTCCACCCACGTTATAATATTACCCAGGTGAAAATAATTTCCACCTAGGTGATAATGCAAAAAAAATACATAATTAAAAAAAAAACAATGTCACTTATGAACCTCCGCACATTGCAGTGTCTTTTTCTGAATTCTCCAGGCGTTTTTATTTCGATGGTAGAATAATGTTCGCTTGCCCCCTTCTGCAAGAGGATTATTTTGAGCGTGAAATGTTTCGTATATAAAAATGTACATACATAACGATAAAACGCTGCTGATTGTGATCGTAAGAAGCTGACATATAATACGCCAAATATATATTTGTAAAAGTGAACTAAAACAACAGGAAATAATTCAGACATATGTAACAAAAATATAACATCAAAATATAATGTCCACCTAGCGTCATTAATCGACTAATGGTCCTCTAAAAGTTAGCATGGAGAATATGATGAGGTGCTAAAAATAATTTGGTGCGGATATGATTTGATCCCATAACTTATCTCCCCAGCCAATAGTGTGGATCCATATACGGAACCGTGGAGGGGAAATAGTTAATATTTTTTTAATTTCCCTCGACATAATATCCCCCGAGATAGTATCTAGGGGAAAATTCGCCATTGGTCAATTATCTCGGGGGAAATTAATTTTCCCCTAGATAATATCTCCTTTGATAATTATGTAGGGGGAAATTCGCGATTGGTCAATTATCTCGGGGTAAATTATTTTCCCTCAAGATGATTGACCAATGGCAAATTTCCTCCTAGATAATTATCTCGGGGGATATTATCCCGGGAAAAATTAGTTTTCCCAGAGATAATTCCACACGAGATAATTGACCAATCGCGAATTTCTTCCGAGATAATTTTGACCAATGCCGAATTTCCCCCTAGATATTATCACGGGGGATATTATCTCGTGAGGAAATTGAAAAACATATCAACTATGTCCCCTCCACGGTTCCGTAGATCCCTATATATCTACAAGAAATAATTTTTTTAAGTGTTCTTTTACTTGTATTCGGGTATGTAAAGAATGTGCATATACATGCTGCTGTGCAAACTTTGTTTTGCGTCCTTATTATCTCAATGTAACGAAAATTAAAATTCGTCAAAGAAATCGGTCATTAGAAACCATCGTGCTGGCCCCGATCATGGCTGGGGTAAATACAGTATACCGATCATATATATTGCCATCTACTACTAATTCTCGTACTTCCGAATAGGACAGAAAATGCCCGCTCACAGTGCTCCAGCCGCTAGATGGAGGCTATATTGTATAACTTTAACGACACACACCTCGATGTTTTGCTTGGAGTAAAGGACATTTAGTCATATTTAGAGGAGCTCGAGAACACGAGATATAAGCCGGAGTGGTTAGGGTTTACCTCAAGGGCTCGAGTCCCAGGGTAGCGCCTGATATTAGACACCCTCGTGTATTTTGTCTCATTTCACCACAACCAATTCACATACATATATATACTTTATATGATTGGAAAGGTCACGATTTGGGCGTTCCGAATAAAGTAAAAATGTAATTCTTACGTTTATTTGAACGGTTTTGTTGCAGTTAGAAAACAGTTAATTGAAAAAATAATGTATTTCTTATATCGCTAATTTCACCTATTATATTACAAGTAACGAGTCCGAGATTTTGCATGGTGATAATGAACCTTTCAAACCAAACAATGGTGTCTCATTTTTTTTAAACTCCTAGAAAAAGTTTGAGAGAGTTGTAAAGTTTATTTTTTGAAACAAAATGAACTTATATTTTAAGTTCCAATAACTTCAAAACAAGGCGACATTTTGAAAATATAAGTGAGATATTATGAAAAATATTACGCAAATTCGCGATATATATATATATTTGCATGTAACACATGCTTTCCGGACATGAGCAGTTTGTTTGTATTTGTTCATTTTGTCATGTGACGCGAAATCACTGAGTTAGACCATATCATTTTCTGTTCAATATTTTGTAAACGATGGCGGCTTCGGCATGAATGTAGCCGAAAAAAAACAACTAATTATCATGAAATGAGCCCAGCGCGTGAATTGTGTTTATTGCAATTACAAGTAATTAGCCAAGGTGCGGAGGTCACAGCAGGCGGTAACACTGACTGTGAGTAATGAGCGCTAATTCCCACAGCGCAGAGTTCTTCCACAGACAGTGAATTTTTGAGAGCTAAAATTTTGATTTTGATTTCACGTTTGCAAATATTTTTTAAGGAAAATAACAGAAACACTTTATAGGTTTATTCTTCAACTTTTGAAATATGCAAAGAAAAAACTATCGATAGTTTGAGCCCATTCCCCGAGCCTCGAGTCCTTTTAAGTGTCTTTTTCTGTGATAATAAAGTGTTTGGCTTGAATAGATACGTTCGTTCTCGGCTTATGGCGAACAAAAAATGGCAGGGGTCAAACTTTATTGGCGTACTTGGTATGGGGGTGAGGTCATAATTCGTTGTACAATTGGAACGCGCTCTTCTTCAGCTGCAACTTCTGTGATTTTTTTGGGACCAGAAATAGTTTTCCCTCGCGTTGACTAATGACAATATTTGTCTGACACCGAATCAGCATGATGACAGTATTTACATGTATGTCATATTTCAAACTTCGGCAAGCGAAACGTTATTATCTTTTCCCGTGGAACTGAACTTTTACCTCCCTCTTTCCATGAAACTTGTCAACCAGCATCATCCGATCGCACTGAGTCACAGCAATGACCAATGAACGATGACTTTAAAGGAAGGAGTCGGTTTCGTTAGCACACAGTCCCTGGCTCTGTGCCATTAGATTGGATCTAATCTATGTAGATCACCTTATATGAATATAGCAGCCATTTACATGTATCAGCTCATCTTCATTTTATCCAGCCAATTTCTACGTTCCGACTTCGAACCTACCTTGATTTATCTGACCCCGTTTAGTGTTCAAAATCCGAGGTGTAAATTTCACCTTCGAACCAATCAGAACGTACACGTCGATTGTGAGTAGTATGACATCGTCCTCCATCAACGGCATCATTCCTCCTAATAAGATGTTTGTATTAGCCCACTGTACGGGACAGCCAATTAGTTACGATCTTCTACGGCCCATTTCCAAGTTAAAATGTTTCCGAGATCAGTGAAGTCTCGCGTCTATATATATGTTCTTTGAACATTGAAGAGGGCCAGATACATCAAGGGAAGTTCGAAGTGGGAACGTAGACATTGGCTTGATAAAATGAAGATGGTATCAACCATAAGCCATCATACTCTTTCATGCATGGATGCCATCACATCAGACTGGAGAATGCCAAATTTTCCGCAATGTGCCAGATGATAATAAAACATATCGTTCTTGTTGAATACACAATAAAACGTGGGGTCACCATGTTTTTATTTAACCTGGCGATACAACCGATAAAAGACGTCCTTGCAGTTTTGGTGGTGGGGAATCAGGTCCCCCCCCCCCCTCCCAGGATGGGGAATATCTTTGGGCGTTCATATGTAAGGCATTTATTATTTTGCCTTTGAGGTTGAAAGTGAATGCGGATGAATTTTTTGGTACGACAAGCATAATCCCCATCCTCAGGGACACTGCACTCTCCGACCGTTAGATCGAAATCATATCATACAATGAGCTGTTTCTATGAAATGCAAGTACCGGGTAAATCACGCATCCATTATGCGGCCAGAAAGGCGGCAACGCTGATTGCTGATTACGGTAAAATCTTACCATATATGTGGGTACATGATATCGTAGAAACGTGTAATCTGTTTCCGACACAAATTCACGGGATATTTTCTTGATATGAATCATGGGTGTACGCGTCAAAATTTCACTTCCTTGATGAACAGATACCGGTACAATAATTCTAGCGAAAATATGGGCGTTGAGCATTATTGCAACAAAGGATGAGTGTATTTAATACCAAAAAAACTCCTTTGTGTGCGATGGTAGTAACAAAGTTGATTTTTGTTCACTCCAAAGCCTGTCGGATCATTTTTTGCTGAAAGTTTACTCGCTGAATTATCAGCCTGGAAAACATTGTGACGGTCAGTTTCGTAAAAATGGAATCTGATCCATCAAATGGTGTTCCATGACGTATTTTGGAGGTTTGTCTCTTGTAACAAAAATTGACACCTCAAACCAAAGTTATATTTTGAAGCAGTATATTTGAAAATTTGATTATTTGAAGAAAAAAACAAGTAAAGTTTTGGTCCAAGGTGCGACATTTTTGTTGTAATTATTTCCCCCTATATAACTCAAAACTACTAAATTAAAATGGACCAGGGAGCACATGTTGGTCAATCATAAATCCATTCTTATGCCATTCATCATCACAATGTTTCGATGTTGTTGTACCCATAGACAACCCTGAACCACGGATAATCCTCCGACATTTCGTTTTTTCCTATCTCAGCCATGTTTTCATTGTAGATTTTGATATGGCCACAAAATGCTCATATCACCGGTGTTTGGGACGCAGTTTCTCACCAACTTAAGCCTTTTCCCTCACGTTCACTGCATGCAGTGTCAACCCGCTTTGTCACAATTTTGTGACAAACAAAAGTGTGACAAAACGCATTGCGACTGCATCACATACTGCCTTAACTTTCGGCAAAAACCATGCGCTGACATGGTGACAAGAGTAATGGGAAAATGAGAGCCTAACGCCAAATGATCGTGATCAGGATCATCATTAGGGAGAGAAGGACGGCGTGACGTCACTGCCGAATGTGATATCATAACCGGAAGTAATGTCATCATAGGAAGTGACGTAAAACAAGATCAGGGTTCAGGATCAGGTTCAATGACGTCATCATGATCAGGGTCAGATGAGTAGCAATGACGTAATCACCGGATGTGCGTCATCACCGAAGGCGACGTAATCACAGGAAGTGACGTAATCACTGAAAACGACGTAATCCCAGGACGTTACGTAACATATGATCAGGGTGTAGGCACAGGATCAAGAGCATTTTCCGGATGGGATCAGAGAGGCGAGATCAAGAAGGATCAAGGCGTACGAGAAGTTATCAAACCCGTTTAGGTTCAGTGATTCGACCCATCAAAATCAAGAATGCGACCGCCATGTTTGAGGGCGTACGTATAATTAGCAAAGAATCGTCGATCGCGTTTGATCACGTGATACCTCGGGTATAAACCGTATAAATCCTTGTAGTTTAAACAAAGTCGGGAAACCTCCTTAAAGTTTTAACTCCATATTTAGATATTCGAATGGCATGTAAACATTGCGCCAAGCAGAATCGCGTACACGACCATCATCATTGATGACGAAGGTATAATTAACATCCATGTTTGATCAAGAGGGAGTATGACCTAAAGAGTGAAGGATTTAGCACAGTCATTCCATTCGAATCACCACACAAGTACAGATGTATACTATTCAACCATTTATTTACATAGAGGTTATTGGGAGGATAAATATAATAGAGGTAACTCAAATTTGATTTTGCAGACTGGCCGGAAAATCGTATGCGAAAATAATACGCGTTTAACATCACCCAAATTTCCGCTCGGAGGTTCCGAATGGATCATTCCTTCTTATTATGCCTCATGTAATTCGTAATGTTTTCATTGGTTGCCAGCCTGTCACGTGTTATTCTACAAATCGTGATGTTCAGTGATGATGCAGTCATATCTTGCCTTACGTTTGAATAAATTATGTCATGTACCACGGCAGAGCGTTGAACATGACAAATGTTCCACGGCAACATCTGCCGCACCAAGAGTTGCCTCCCATAGCGCGCGCGCCAACATACTCCCCGAATGTGTATACGTCGGCCCGTTGGTGACAGAAATTAGTGAATGTGATTCGGTAATTGACTGAAATAAATGCGGCATCTTTTGAAAAGGTACGTAAGATCACCGAGAACGTTACTCATCCAAATTATACGATGGAGTCGACAAACAAGCCGAGATCGAACAATCGATCTTGACACGGCGTTATGAAATTAACAACGGCGTCGGTGGGGCAGTGTTGCACACGATATGCTTATTTCACCGTACCATCCTCATTCACATGACTATAAAGTTCAAATAGGACATTCGGTATAAAAAAAACTATTGTATGTTATAGATTGGGACATCACGATTTGTCAGCTTTCTACAACTCTTCATCTCATAACACGCAATAATTGTGTGGTGTCGGGCTATCATACATAGGGTGAAGGACTCATTTATGGAAATCTCCATCCAGCCACAATTTCGGCTGTGTAACGCCAGGGGAGATATTGAAGTTTAAATTAAATCAAGTGTGATATATTCTCACACCAACCAATTTACTGATCCCCAGTTCTGACCGTAACCCTGGTATTATTAGCAAAATTCCCTGATGAAGTGCCCCACATCCTGCTGTATACCCTGTTCACTGAAAACGATTCTATATACAGTAATCATTTAGATGTAAACTGTTCAGTCATTTATCTCATCCAGCGTGGGGGACAGATATGTCTATATATGGTATCACCACAGCAGGGAGAGAGAGAGGGGGGGAGTAAAGGTTTAATGTCGAGTTCAGCAATATTTCAGCTGTATAGCGACGATCAAACAAAATTCTAAGTACTCAAGCCAATAAGTTAGTAATCTAAAACATTAAAACATACACACATTAAAACTTATGCTACTCTCTCACCATCTTTAGAACCATCTGTATAAATAGCCTGATGTGATCTGTATTTTTCTCTCAGCAGACCAAATTCTTGTGTATACAAGCGCTGGCTCGTGTTTGCCTTTTTATATTTCTTTAGTGTAATATCCACTTCTGGTTGAGCAAACTGCCATGGTGGAATTGGTAAGAGCTTATTAGATAAAATTTGACTAAGCTTAATATCAGCTGCTACAATTATAGTGTGTGGTTTCATACGAATTCCAAGAGGCGGAATAATGGAGGGGTGCTTTAAATAGAGATCCGTGGTCTGAGGTTTGAAAACACAGTTATATGCAGGATTCGTGTGATTTGATCGCAATTTTGTGATATATTGCAGTGATAGTTTAATTCTTCGAAGTTCTAAAGGAAATTTATCTGCTATCACCACAGCACAGCAGACCTAACATGGATATATAACATAAGTGCATTCATGGTGCCACCACTCACAGTGATCTGATTAGAGGGTTATCATTAAAAACAAATATCCGCTTTGGTAAATTTATCTAGAAAGTTCTCGGCCCGGATTTTTGATGGTACATTTGCCACTGATTGGTTATTTTACTTTGCCGTTACTAAGGGAAATAACCATGATATTATAATTAGGATAATGAAGCGAATTTCCAAATTCTGCGGAAGAAACAGCGCGTTCAGTGAAAAACATATACTGTAGTTTTCAAAGAATAGTGTAGTCTAGTTTTTTCAAACTGTGTATTTATCACAGCTGATAACATTAAATATATTTTCACCAAAGTCTAAACTTTGACAGTCTCTAACGGTAAATTAAGATGGCTGTGTTTCTGATGCTCAGTGTTGTATACGGAGTACATCAATCAGCTCATCTTGCTTACCGGGCTGATCCGCAGGCGCAAGCTGGCATTCTCGACAATTTTATCATTAGCAGTTGTCAGGTCGCCAGCTGGTGTCACAATTGTGTCATTACCAGGCGACTCCGCATGTAGCGTCAACCGCTATTTAGTATTCGCATTTGCAATTTCTCATTGTCGTACTTGTGACATTAACAGTGTAGTAGTATAGAAAGGGCAAATTCAAGTCCATTGACCTACATTCGTGACCTAATTGTGAAGGTCACATGGAGGTCAAGGTCACTATAGTTCCAGCAGATTCACGTGACCGGAAATCCGGCACAATCACGTGACCGGAAATCCGGAACGATCACGTGACCGGAGATGACCCCGGAGGATGTCTTCCCCCGCGGTATTGTCATGTCTGGTGGTGATGCCGTCACTTCCGAAAAGACGCCTCCGCGGACAAAAAATAGTCCCATGTCAACGAGATTTCAAAAACGCGACGGGTCGCCTGAATCGCCGGGAAATTGGCCGGTTGATTGATATGGGTGGTCGATAGATAACTTTATTTAGGGTCGATCAACATGTAAACAGTAGCCGGTGGCTATCCGACTGTTCATGCGGAGGACCATGATATACGGCGTTGGTGACCCGTGATATGGATAAAAACACGATGGTCGATCCGTAAAGCCACGAAATAACGCCTGAAAACATTGGGACTTATAGTAGGCAATATCACCATGGAGGCTCTACTGTTCTACTCCTCAATTCGGGTATAAATAGAACTGACGTAAATAGAGCAGGGTTTCTCCATGGGGAGTTCCCGTGTCCCGATGTAGAGCGATGACGTCTTTGGGGACCAGCAAATTCTCAACATGTTGTCTTCCGTAGTATGAATGCATTTCAAACATACATCGACCCGTTGGTATAATAAAATATAGCCCGGTACAATCGCCCTCAAAAGGTTAAAAACGTCCGTGCAGGTCATAAGGTGAAATTTATAATTGTAGAGCCATCTATACACTCTGGACGCAAGGACGACAAATCTGACGGGGCATAACTCTGTTGGCGGCATTGGTCCGAATGGGTCGCGGGAGGTATCAGTTTGAAGCTCCCGTGGGCGCGCGTATTTGAGAGATTGAGAGGTTATATCGCATGCAATGTATCGCCTCATATTGAAGCTCTTGCGGTGTAGACCACGACCTGAGGGATGACCATGTTATCAGTGAGGTCATTGGTGACGCCATTGGTAGTGAAAGCGGGAAGCGGGCATTTTCGGGGTGCGTGGGGAAGGGTTTGAGTGATTGAGGGACCATTCTTGGTCCGAATGGTTTGTGGGAGGTGTCAATGTGTATCACTCGTGGAGGAGCGTCCGACTGGATGGGTGGGTCATGGAAGTAAGTCTATGGCGCGCATGAGCAGACAGGGAATATTGGGAAAAGGACATTGGAATGGACGTTTTGGGTTCGAGGTGGACTACTATTGATTCGAATGGGTCGTATTGGGTGTCAGGTTGAAGCATTCGAGGGGGAGCGTCCGACTGGATGGAAGTGTAGTGAAAATAACGTCATTCTGCGCATGTGCAGTAGAAAAACTGCATTGGAATGGACGTTTTGGGGGATTCAAATTCTCAGCTGTCAGAACAAGGGTGTTTTATTCTCAAATTAACAAAACAGACGTCAAGCTCTCACTAGGAGGCCAGAAAATCGAGTTTAAGAATAGTGTTAAATACCAGGTATGATCTTTGACCGAAAATTCACCCCAATTAATTACTTGGTGTAACAAAGACCTGAACCTCATAAGGTGCGTGTCCGGTACAAACTGGGGGGTCAATAAACATAGCTTAATCAAATTATATCAAACCCTCATCTGATCCGCCGTAGATTACCGTACAATCGCCTACAAATCAGCATGCAAGACCCAGTTAAAAAGAATAGACAGCATCCAATAGTCGGCCTTAAAAATAGCCACCGTTGCGTTCAATGAAACTTCTTTATGTAATTTATAAATAAAAACAAACGAAAACCCCTTACATTTAAGGCGAGAAGGGCGATAACCACCCACGCTACAAAATGTTTGACCCCAAAAAGTGAATACGAATACCTAAAAACGAAATTGGAAAAAGACTTCGCGCCACTCGGCTACACAATAGAACGATTATTCCAAGAACACGACCTTCCTATCTCCCGTATTTACACTGACAAGTTCAATAGACCACCATGGCAGCTAATCACCCCTCACGTGGACACGAATATACATATCAATGAACAGGACAACACAGAGCATATAAGATTCACTGCCCTCGAATATATCGACAATAATTGGCAAAATCACCTGGAAATATACACAGACGGCTCCAAAAACACTAGTAATACTACTTCGTTAACGAAGGCTTTAAACTACCGGACAACATGTCTGTATATACTGGTGAATTAGTCGCTATAATCAAGGCCCTCGAATGGGTACCACAAAGCGGACTGATATCAACAGAGCACTCCTCTCTCTCTCTCTCTCCAAATGCGACAGCAGACTTGCTCTCATACACAAAATAGAAATTTTATGTACACTAATACGAGAAAATGATATTGACGCTATTTTAGCTTGGGTTCCCGCGCACGTAAATGTCAGAGGAAATGAAGCCGCCGATAGGACCGCCAATCCTGCACTTGCCGTGCATATAGGATTAGGAACTGAATTCTATCATTGAATTCAGAATATATAGTGTATGGGAAAAGGAATGGAACGAAGAAAGCCGTGTCCGATGGCTACATAGTATTCTAGATAGGGGGAAAGACGGAGTTGAGAATTCCAGCTAGACAGCAAACGTGACGACCGCATTATCACACGATTAAGACTAGGCAAAATCGGATTAAAATCCCACCTCTCTGTGCTGATCAAAATCACATCACCACTATGTACCTCGTGCAACAATGAAAAAGAAATGATAGAACAATTGAATCGCCCTCTGTCGTTGGCTACCATATGAAGTCCCAAACCTCCTCTAATAAATAAGATATACACCATCTTAATAGCTTACATCAAATCGATTCGCTATTATTCTACTACTTAACATTATATGAAGACATTGCCTAATCCACATACTTCCTAATAATCCTCGAGCTTATTTGCAAGGTCAGTAAGCTCGAGATTACATCAAACTAATAATTATTCTCTTATAACAAGGCAAAATCATTCTTTTGACTTCAACAAAGGGTATGGTTGCAACGAAGTTACCTTGATACTGAGGGTCGTTCGCGCCATAGCCCTACAAACAGTATGGCCATAATAAACTACCCACATATAACACTCGGCCAAATTACAAATGTGGTATCATTTCAAGACTATTAATATTTAATAATTATCTGCCTAATTATATTTAATTCAGATCGAATAACAAATTGAATGATGTGTTTGAGTAGTTTCAATTAATCAATTAATTACTACAATGATGATAATCCAATCTTAAAATAGAACATTAACCTCCTATTTCACCAGTTAATTCAGTGCAGATATCACCAGTAATAATGTCAAATGATCTCCTATAATGTAACTTGCCTCGAAGAGTTGTTTCCCCTGATCTTGCCAAAGTTGAACATATATGATCTTTCAGATAATAGACATCACAAAACCACAGGTCGAAAATGGGTTTAGTCGGTAAGAGTTGTTCCCCTTTAATCATCTCCCGCACCAACATGAATCTTGCAATTAATCACCACAATGATTACTATTACCGAGGATCCTCTTATCTGAAAATAGATCAAACGAGAGCTAAATTACAGCTTGAATGCGTTTGTTTATTCCGGGAGAGCAGTGACGAGCTCCGTCTGGCGGTCAACTTAGAACACACCCGAATTGCCGAACAGAGTAGTCCCCCTTAGACCGTCCCAGTTGCGTAAACTACGTGTTCTATACAGCTATACCCCAACATTCACCCCCGCTTAACAACTGTTGTCCCCAACATTTCCACTATTCCAGCACACTCAATCCTTATATATAGTCTCAATACATCCCCAAAACATCTAGGACCCCAAAACACCCCATGGAAGCAAGTGCCAAAGTCGACATGCTGTGTTGGGCGATTCTAGCAAGAAACCATGGTCAGTGGAGCCATAACATCACTCGAGGCAATACTGTCCCCCAAGAATATGTCCCTAACAATCTGTCCATCCAGTCAAGAACAGCAAGTGCCTACACCCAAACTACAGCAGTACACAGTTGTTTGCTTAGGTCATTCACAGCCTGTGAAATTTGTGGACTCCCTAGCTGGTCGTATGTGAACCTGGGGGCCGGTTTTCCCTGTCACCTTGGCCGTTGGTTCAGAGTCTCGGGTTCTACGATTGCGTCTGCCGCATCCAAGTTCTGTGGTTCCACGTCCTTTGTCTCCATTTCCAGATTGGCAGGGGAGAATCCTAGGGATTCTGACTGGAGACTATCATTTAGTACTCACGCCAGTCCTCATCCGATGAGTCACTGGAAACGCAACCCGAAACACTGGCCGGACGAGAGCGCTCCTTTTTGTTCGCTGAGCGGTATCCTGCTAGATCTTCCCCACACTCGAGCGGTATACCATTGCAGGCCAGGAGAAGATTTCTATGGATGACACGTGTTCCTCCCTTACCTCTTTCGAATTTAATCATGTACACTGGGCTATCTTCGGCCATCCTTTTCACGACGGTGTAGATAGTGTCTTCCCAGTATGATCGGGGTTTTCCAGGTCCTCCTAGCTTGCTTAAGTTCCGCACTATTACTCTATCCTTTGCCTGTAATGCAAGAGATCTTGCCCGTTTGTCGTAGGGGCGCTTTCCCAAACATTAAGGGCTGCCTCCTTTGTGGCCACCTATCATATGCCTGTCTATTTCATTTACTCCAAGTCACCACATACTCACTCTTGCTGCGATCCGTCGTTCCTGATCCTGATCCAAACAGCAAGTCAATTAGTAAACGAGGATGTCTACCGAACAGGAGAAAGAAGGGAGAAAATCCAGTCGACGAATTATTAGTGCAGTTGTATGTATGCGTAACTTTATTCGGGTGGTCTTTCCATGAGGCCTTAGCCTCTATGGGCAGTGTGCGCAGCACAGACAGAAGGATTCGATTAAACCTCTCCTCTTGTCCATTTCCTTCTGGGTGGTAACGTGTTGTCCTGGAAAGGTTTATGCCACAGCGCTTCTGAAATTCCTGAAACAACCTATTTTCAAATTCCCGGCCCTGGTGACAGTATAAGCTGCAGCCCCAAATTCCAATTTCCCGGAAAGCAGATTGTAGTTTGCTTCAGCAGTGGTCATGGTGCAGGATCCATAGGCAATGAGTCTCAAGGTACCTTGGTTATTCTCTTGGCACAAGAGCCCGAATGGCGCACGTATCCATTGATAAAGGCCCCATGGCGCGATGAAAGCTGTATAAGGCCTACATTCCTCTTTCACGTAAC
>JAVTVY010007041.1:0-39905 GCA_036873755.1 Hanleya hanleyi
AAAACTACGGAAAAGCTTTGCTCTCGATTTTTAATCATTCTGGTGATACAGCGAATGTTCAAAAGGGCACTAAATTTCCGAACCTTCTATACCCAAGCCAGAGAGGGTTAACTCAAACTACTTCAAACTCGAGAAAGAAAACTTCGGACCAACAATTATCTTGATCGGGAAGGTCCAGTCTATAAGAAAATGGATGTTGCCAAAATTCACAAACAAACAATACTGATTTACCCTACACTAATATCTTAAAATTCACCCCGTAGAACTACTTCAGGTTTGATACCTATTTCATTTACAAGGAATTTCACACAAATTTTTTTAAATTGTTTAAAGTCCCATCTTTTGGCCATCTTCGGATGTTATTTGACATCGAAATGACCTGATAATGACCTCAAATTGCCAGTTGTCTTAGTAGCCACCCTACCTTGAACCATACTGCATACAAAAGCAAATAACAAACAGCACAAAATATATGAAATAAAATAGAATTTTCTCTCATTTTTGACCTCATTTGACCCATAAAGTGACCGTAAAATGAGCTCAATTCCAATAATTAACGAGCTAGCCATACACGTGTTAAAGCCATACAGTACATACAACCAATTGAGTTAGGAACGACTTTTTCCAATTTTGACCTTATTCAATCCTAAAAGTGACCCCGAAATGACCTTTAATGTCCAAAATCCGGGTCGTATCCCCTCCCACCTTGAACCTTAACACACAAGGATCTAATTTAGCATGGGTACCCATTTGTAATAAACAATGCCATCAAAAGTTACTTTTCGTGCCCTTGACCGGCCTACTATAACATGTTTTCTGTATTACAGCTAACAGCTCAATTTCAGTTCCTCCATTTCGAATCTATCCATTGAATTCTGATGCTCTCAGATAAACTACAGGAATATTTTAGCTTCTGTTGTATGTGATAAACGCAATTGCGATATTGAGAAGGATTCTATGGTTATCGCCTACTGCCCTATTTCTTCTAATTTTTCGAACAGCAATTTTAGACTAAGAAGCAGAATAAAACCACCAGGCTACATACTGTGGCTAGGATATGTTATTTATCCCAAGAACTGAAAAGATAGCTGATGAAATTTGTAGAATGTTAGCAGAATTTCTCTCTGCAGATGCCTGAAGTTAAGTTTTGCCGTCTGAATAATTAGAAGAAATAGTGAATAAGTGATTTCATTGTATGACAAGCTATTAACAAAAATGTAATGCTAATCAGTTTTTAGTGAATTTACTCTTGATTAATCAGAAACTATTTCAATGAAAATCTTCGATTTCAGTTACGTGAACTACGAGATAGGAAGCTGGTGGCTTTCAACCAATGTCAGTTCAACATGGCCTCGCTCGGGTCGTACTATTTTGGTCTGGCGACAGTCTTTCCTTTGCTGATAGTAACGACCTTGGGCGTACCGACTATCGTCATGCTTCACAGAAGGTCAAGGTCGAGGAGAACATTACCAGCATACACCGCCACACAGCATCGTCAATCCGTTACTACGGAAACCGTCTCAGATGGAAGGACGCAGACGACATTCAGTAAAGCCTTCCTTCTGCTGCTCGTCGTCACGATCACATATGTAGTGTGTTATTTGCCGATGACGATCGTCTTGCTCATTCCTTTCACGTGTTGGGAATGTGCCAGTTCGACCAACTACAGGGATGGCTCATTCGTTTCTATGGTTGTGTTTATTTGCCATCCTGTTGCAGAGCCCGTTATTCAATTCATTTTCAACGCGGAATTCAGGAGAGTCTGTCGTCGTCTATTCATACCATGTAGGTCGAATTTGGTTCAAGCGATTGCCATTGACTCCACCTATATACCACCTACCGACGTTTCGAATACTGAAGCAGAGGTCACAGGGTCATAGGATCCTGAAGGAGGGCATTCTTCACGAAACGGTTATCAGGACTAAGCTTTGTTCTCGCGATACACACTCATGCTATTCGGAGTATCAAATCCAAGGACGAAGTATCTGGAAGTTACCGTCTTCAGGCTCTCACAATGTGAACCATGTCGTGATGGTGGTTAATTTAGATATCTGGTTCATCTGATTAAATATAAACAACTCAAAGGAAAAGCATTACCATTGCACGTTCTACTCTACGCGTTCATTTCAGATTGTCTGCATTGAAACTACCGCAGAAACTTATAAAACTGGGCTACACCACCATGCGCCTCCACTCAAAGTTTCTCAAATTTGGCGATACACATCGCATGCTGATAGCAAAATACGAGCGTAGCGTGCAAGATCTATGGCGTTACGTTTCGTAACTTGTGTCTGATTCCGCTTGACCCGGGGCTAGGGGCCGTATGAACCCATGTACTTCAAGATCCTCATGGTACTCATATGAACAGTCACAATCAAAGCGTGACTGAGATACATCATTCTTTAGATGACGACTTTACAACGAATATTATGGATTAAGAATACTGATCAGCGATACGGGTTTGGTGTTTTTGGAACATCATGATGTCTTGCCGGCATCATTGAAAACTGTTGACCGCTTCTCTCTTGCAGGAAACAAGCCTATGTTTATGTATGCTATGGTTGTCTTTTTGAATTTGGTGCTAATACTGTTATATAGAATATGGAATAGGTCTTTGGATTATGGACGCGGATATTCTCTAATGGACGACGGCTGAATTATGAATGACGGACCAGACGCTTGTAATTGTATTTGTAACATGCACACGCCCACCACTTTACCAACGTACCTCACTCTCCTGTCGATTTAAGTTTGCTTCGAATATCTGGATTGATTTAGCTCGAAGTTTCAAAGCCTGAAGACGGTATCTTCCAGATACCCGGTCCCAGGATTTGATCTTCGAAGTATTCTCATAGTTGCTAACACGTAATCTTATGCATTAACGTCCTTCATCAATCAGTGCGAGTTAAAATTGGTTCCACAACTGGCTTAGAACTTAAAAATGTCCATCAACCCTACCAGGATGGGGGATCATTATACCTACCGCATTTGCATAATACCACGAACAGAAGATCATGGGTAAATTCAAAATGGCAACCATGTCCGGTACCAGAAAAGCGAAGTTTTCGTCATTTTTCTTTCAAATTCGTGCTTTTCTGCTAGGAAAATGGACAAAAGCTATATTATTTCACATCAGAGAATAATTTACTAATTTATCATGCAGTTTTTGCGAAGAAAACACATGAAAGACATGAAAGATTCGAAATATCTGACCGAAAAATCTTCCACAAAATGCCTTTTTGAAAATGACCTCATCATGGCGGCCATCTTGGATTTTTCTTACATTTTCTAGTAGTCCTTGACCAAAGGGTATATATGTGTGGTGAGTGTTCGCCTCCTGGCTCAAGGGATAAGAAAAATATTTTGGTCCCAAATCGCCCACGCCATTGGAGTGAAACTACGGATCGTATTGAAAGGTATGAAAGGGTGTTGACGTCTACGCTGTACTGATCAGAATAAACCATCTGGACCATTGCTCAGCGGTCGTCCTGGGACGTGTTACATGCATAATGATAGATGAAACAAAAGTCAATTTGCAAAATGAATCAACTTGATTGAGTACTAATGAGTTAGAGATGATGAGATAACATCATGAACATTGCAGAATAGGCGGCGATACACTAGAGTGAACGATGCGAAATTATTTATTTATATTATACGAAAGTATAACGCCAATTTGTCGTAGATAAACATGCTGCGAGAACTGAAAATCAATAATTTAGGAGATCATGTGTAGAGAAACTCAGCTGAAGGCGAGCGTATATGCTGTGCAATCACAAATGACAAGGTGGAATGATGGGCAATTTCACAGTGTTATAGTGTTTCATCAGACTCATAAACCGATAAAAGAAGAAAACAATAATCATAAAGATGAAAGCATTGAGATCGTCAAGGAATAAATCATCTTGGCCTTATATTTTTCGAGTCGTGGAATTTTTTTAAAAGCTTAAAATAAGCTAAAACATCCGGTTGTAACAGATTGTTCCCGTGCAACTAGCATAAACGCTTGACTTCCATTGACTTCCCAGATGAATGACTCCCACTGACTTCCAAGATGGATGACGTCACGTGTGTAACAGTCACATGGCACAATTATATGCCATGCAGGGAGATACAGGTGTCAATTCGTCAAATGGATTTGCAATAAATATACAATATACATAAACAAGACAGAAGAGGCCAATAGTGATGCGGTCAATAATGTTCATGCTGGCTATATAGCCCAATGCGACACATTCACACTCAAAAACACGTCGGTGTTATACTAGGAGGCCAAGACGAAGTTGATCCGGCCCACGTTGATTCGACAGTTATGAGTGAGTGAATAGGATTTCACGTCGCTTTCAACACATTCTCATAGCATCAGATTGTATATCACCTATTGCCATATATATTGTCATATATCTGTTTACCGACGGTTTGGAGGTTACAAACTCTGACGCTGGGAGAATGTTTCAACACTATTTCAGTCATATCACGACGTTGGGTTCCTATTCGTTTTCACATCGGAAACCACACGGGTAGGGTCTTATTCCTTTTCTCACCCGGGATCCCACGGGTGCCCCAGTTAGTAAAGTTTATCATAAATACAATTACATGATAAACCAATTTATTCTATTGCCTGAACCGAGGGGAGGTGTTGCATCGTCGGGTTATGTCCCTTAGTTACAATCCTCGAACATCCGGGTATTCCTTTTCGGATATGCTGACCATCAGAGCAGATGGCTTTCTGGAAGGAAATTGTTATCAGAAAATTTTGCGATAATCTGTTTATTTGGAAGTGATTTGTCTATAGATATGATTTTCAACATTGTATAGCTGAGATATACTGGCATATTACGGTCAGATGGTTGAGAAAATTCTTTAAATTTGCCAGTTAGATTGGTTGTGAATTTCACCCGACATATCTGGTGCAGATTGATATGCGATCCAGCGCCGCGCCGCGGACAGGCGACGACAACAACAACAACAGCAACAACATGCTACACCCGTCACCAGCAGGATCGATCTTGAAGTTGAAGTCGGCGAAAGCTGCCGCTGTGAATGCCTTTCACAAGATCGAGTGTTGGGAGGTCCAGCTCTCCGTCGCGGAATGAGAGGGGTCAGGAATTCAGCTGCTTGGGTTACGGTTGGCCTACAGTTTGTCTGTTGATGGTGCAATTGTGCAGGTGAGTTGCAATATCACAGGCATTGAAATTGAAATATGAAAATGGAAAGAGAGCGGATGAGAGCTCTTGTGTGAATATTTTGGAGAGATTTGCAAGATAAGATTTAGGAGGGATACCGGTAACTGTTATTCTTAAAAGGAAAAGCATATTTTTGGGATATTTAAGGAGAGGGAACTGTCACTCTCCCAGAGTCAAGGAAGGACATAGTGGTAGATGGCAGAGCGCGATCACTCTCCAAGGCGTGGCTGCATCATCATGTGCTCAAGGATATACATGATATAGGCATGCAGTCTGAAATGAATTTGTTTAGGGAGTTAGATGAAACGAAGTTTTCATCAGTTTTTGGGCTGGTTTATTTGCATCATAATATGTTGTGATTTTATTATCCCTTTCCACAGTGTGCCACTCGAAGGCCAGTTAATAAGGGATAACAAGCAGTCGCTGATGAAACAAGAATAAGGCAAACTGCTATGAACTATTTCGAATATTTTATCTGCACTAACGCAGTGAAATCTTGAGAGATTTGCCTGGGCTTATTTGTCCTGGTTCATGGGTGGCTAGGGTGGTTGTAGCTGCCATTTGGCCAGTGTTATTTTGATATGAGAATCCAGGTAACCCCCAGGGTGCAGCATTCTTTTGGATACCCTAGATTTTGGACAGCCTAAATCATACAGACATGACGGATGTAACATGGCAGATATAGAAAATGGACTGCATAGGGACTAAACTGGAGAAAGAGAGCAATTTTCAGACCTTGGTGTTTAAAAATAGCAACAGCGGCTGAGAGCTGTGAATAGCTCTTCAAAGAAATAGCGGAGGAGTGATTTCGGTGACATGCGGAGTGATCACAATATTGTTTCATAAAAAATTCATTTGTCTGGGAGTCTTTACTCGCTCTCTTGATATCAATTTCAGGGAAACGAGAGTTATCACGCCCCGGCTCAATACAAAGGGCCTGAATTTTGGACACCCATATTAAAATGTTTGGCTATTAAAAAATAGTCTGGGGTAGCCTGATTATTGTTTTGGAGGCGGATGTCGCCTGTTCCATCCAATTGCTAAGCGCAAATTTATTCAAAGCGCTAAATGTTTATTTCTCGCCCACCAATTCAAAATCAATTATGTGATATTGAAGTGAGGCGTTGGGAAGTTTGGATCGACAGGGTTTCGAAAAGTAAAGCTATGGGCAACTGATTGGCTGGTCGGTGACTGGCATAAAAGTTGTATTCATAATCATCAGTCTATCATTTCCATAGCTAGGGTGGATGGGAAAACAACAGATCTCCGATGACATGAAACTGATGTGAGTGATAGGGAGAAGAAAACACTCACTCGTCCATTTAAATACTGTTTGCTGTATGTGAGAGAAGCCAATTAATAGCTTTTGGTCGTTTCGGTTCAAGGGAGGTAATTCATGATGGAGTGTCAAACAAAATCGGATCGTGCACATGTGGGAAAATTGTGGCACTCTGTTGGGTAGGTTTGTCCTTAAAGGTCAGAGTTTGTAAAGCTAACATGGTGGCACCCATATTGTATAAGGTTACAGGCATATGAGAATGGATAATTGGAAAGAATACTTTAAGCCTAATATAATTGGCAGCTATGCAGGGTGTCCATCACTGGGTGTGTGATTCAAATATGGGTGTAAAACCAGTGGTTTTGGGGAGGTAAATGGTGACAGAAGTTACAATGCATGAAACAGATGCATGATTACCATATTGCACCGTACGTGTTTTTAGAGCATCGAGAAATTCATCGGATTTACAATGATTGTGTGCCTGTGAAGATTTGTCCACAGTGTGGTCAAGCCGGAATGAGCGGTCTGACATCCCAAAGTCACAAGGCGTATAATGTGTGTATTATCAGGGGAAATCATGTAAAGTTATGGATGTCCAGATGCAAAGTTAGGAATATGGTATGAAATTATGTTAATTTCAACCTTGGGGTGCCGGTTTGACAAATCATTATTATATGATGGTTGAGGATATTATATTCAAAGTGCACTAAGCCTGGATAACTAGTATAATCTTGAATGGGTAGAATTTTCAGCATTTACAACTCCACTCACAAGACCATAATGAGCATCATCTATTCTCGATGATCAGAGTCAGAGTTGTTTGCAGAATTGCCCTTGGGATTTTGGTGGGTGCAGTGTGTATTGACACACTCAGTGGCGGGATCCTTGCGGGCAAACTAAGTGAAGCTGCTCCACAGGGGGCAGATAGCGGGAAACATTGCCTATATGGGTGATACATAGGGATGTGGGCTTGCCTGGTGTGGTATGTCACAGGGAGCATTATCAGGATTATGGGTCGCCTATGTTTCCATAGGGATCTGATATGGGGCTTGCCTGGTGTGGTATTACACAGGGAGCATATGGTTTTAATAAATTCGCCTATGTTTCCATAGGGATCCGATGTGGGGCTTGCCTGGTGCCGTATTTCACAGGGAGCATATATGGTTTTAATAAAATTGCCTATGTTTCCATAGGGATCAAATGTGGGGCTTGCCTGGTGCGGTATTACACAGGGAGCATATATGGCTTTAATATAATTGCCTATGAATTCCATGGGGATCACGTGGGTCTTGCCTGGTAACTTTCACAGGGAGCGGTTGTGGTTTATAAGATAGTTGATTCGTCCGGACACCGAAAGGTTGGCGTTTCAGCATGTCCGTAGGGATCTCGTCACTAGAGTTGTTGTAATATGGAATAAAGCCGTGGCCGATATCCATCCAAATATTAAATAGTTGTGTGTTATTTGTTCATAGTGTTCGGGCATATTTGAATAATAAAGTTTATCATAAATACAATTACATGATAAACCAATTTATTCTATTGCCTGAACCGAGGGGAGGTGTTGCATCGTCGGGTTATGTCCCTTAGTTACAATCCTCGAACATCCGGGTATTCCTTTTCGGATATGCTGACCATCAGAGCAGATGGCTTTCTGGAAGGAAATTGTTATCAGAAAATTTCCCACCCGCCTCTCCCTTGAACTCCCTGGACCCTCTTGATAGGTTTTGTGCTTGATTTAGAGTACTGACTGAGTAATGTTAGATAGCTTTCATTCCACAGAATGGGCTCAAGAACTGTTATCTTGACAGCGTTCACTAGACTGAAGTATGCTATCATTTTATGTTAAGTTCAAATGATCACAGTTCGGGTCTAATTCAAGGAGTACTTCATGGTGCCTCGTGGGGCTGGGATATATATTTCTTTATTACAGTATGAATTAGGGAGGTTACATCTAAACAGATATTGCTTGCTGTCTGGTTTGTTCGTTTTATATTTCAGAAGTACTGCTGATGGTTCTAAGATGACTGGTACTGCTATCTGATATCTGGATTTCTTACTGCTATCTGCTATGAGGATTCGGTCACGTGGATCTTTAATATGCTTAATATGGCTGTTCGCAACTACTCCATTTGTGAGGACGAACTGTAAGGTATAGCACTGAAGTTCTGAGTTGAAATCCGAAGAAAAACAAATTTCTGTGAGTAAGTCGGTCATGGTCCCAATCAGGGCAACAAAGACATTCCCTATATAAATCAGTCGGGGTTCAATTCCTGGCAACAAGGAACTTTGTGACTGTAAATCATTCAGGTTGTAAACAGTGCAGCAACAAACTGTTGTGTATAAATTTTCATCTGTCGAGGTTCAAATCTGTGAAATAACAAATAACTTGTGCATACATCGTTCCACAAACACCAGACTTCGAATACGAACCAGTGCAACAACAGTCTGTGTGAGGTTGGCAATTTTGTATGTATGAATAGACTTCAGGGAATAATCTGGCAACAGTGAACTTCTTGGTAATTGAGTTCAGTAAGAGACATTTGTGTAAAAATGACTGCAGTGTGAACCAATTTGCACTGAACATAAATTGATTGTGTATTATATCTATTAGTGCAAGAGCACACATTCCTGATCACATATATTTTTGTATCATGACAAACATTTTGAACGAGGAGATTTCAGCAATTTAAATCTTTCTGTATCAGTGCTAAGCTATGCGATCAAATGTATGCTGAATCGGATCAGAAAGTGTGAAGGCATTATTTGTTTAACTTGGTTTCTCTGAAGTTCTATTGTTTATTTATTTATATGATATATGGATTATGTAAGCCATGTGTGGCATTTTATCATAAAAGGGTGTATATTAGGGTTCGAATGTTGAATGTTTGGAAGGTAGTCAGCCCTAACAGATTGTCACTTTCCTGAATGAGGATCGAGCCATGTGAAGCATTTGAATATTTGGAAGTGGCCACACTGGAGTTGCCAGTAAGAAATGAGTGAGCAGAGATCATTCCTAAAGCAGTTTGACCCAGCCGGCCATTTTGACAAACTGATGAACAGGGAGCAATATAGCTGATGACCTGTACAGGTAATCAACTGATACCAAATTCAACTACTTGGCGCAGTTTGGTGTAACAAAGAAAGCTTTGCCAGGAATGACAATGTTTAGGACTGGTTACATCTGAAGTAATTGCTTGTATTTTGGAGGTTTGTTTGCACATTTATTCAGAAATGTTTCAGGTATTTTACAATTTTGTCACGGCATATTAGGTTCAGTGGCGGGATCCTTGCGGGCAAACTAAGTGAAGCTGCTCCACAGGGGGCAGATAGCGGGAAACATTGCCTATATGGGTGATACATAGGGATGTGGGCTTGCCTGGTGTGGTATGTCACAGGGAGCATTATCAGGATTATGGGTCGCCTATGTTTCCATAGGGATCTGATATGGGGCTTGCCTGGTGTGGTATTACACAGGGAGCATATGGTTTTAATAAATTCGCCTATGTTTCCATAGGGATCCGATGTGGGGCTTGCCTGGTGCCGTATTTCACAGGGAGCATATATGGTTTAATAAAATTGCCTATGTTTCCATAGGGATCAAATGTGGGGCTTGCCTGGTGCGGTATTACACAGGGAGCATATATGGCTTTAATATAATTGCCTATGAATTCCATGGGGATCACGTGGGTCTTGCCTGGTAACTTTCACAGGGAGCGGTTGTGGTTTATAAGATAGTTGATTCGTCCGGACACCGAAAGGTTGGCGTTTCAGCATGTCCGTAGGGATCTCGTCACTAGAGTTGTTGTAATATGGAATAAAGCTGTGGCCGATATCCATCCAAATATTAAATAGTTGTGTGTTATTTGTTCATAGTGTTCGGGCATATTTGAATAATCGCCTCTTACCACAAGCTCTCTGAGGGGCTGAGGCCTATTCTTACCATGACCTGGAGTGTGCACAACGACACCCCAGGTCAATACCCGGGAGCCCCACGGGGCTCGACAGTTATGAGAGTTGATTAACAAGATACGGTTGTACGGGTGAATGTGGCGGACTTTTCTGCTCTACATTTGTGGAATCATGATAAATCCTGGCTTCATATGTTCATAAGTTTATTTCAAGAAAAATAGACGTTTTGCGATCAATAAAATGCGGAGCCGTATAAGTGACATTCAAAAAAAACACAAAAAAACCAACAATGTCGGTCCCCGACTTATTAACTCAGTCAGTGACGTTGGTACAAACAACATGGGGTCCAGAAACGCTAATAACCCGGATGATGGCGGATGAGGCGCCATCTATACATAACTTGGGTGCATGAAAGGCTTGGACTTGGACAAATCTGGATATATCGACAAAAATCGGGAAAAACTGACTGCACCCATGGACATTTTAATTGTGCAGTACGTAAACTATATTTATTTTCTGTCTCACGCCATAGAGTACGATGGCAGGGGTCTCGCCACCGTTAGTTCCATAACAAACCATTTCAGTCGGACTCTCTCCAACGAGCGCTTTAATATGATACCACACCCTACCATTTTGACCCACGGACGGTCCACCTCGACCCCAAAACGTCCGACACAGGCTTGTCTGCCCATTGCGCATGCGCGTCATAACTTTTCAGTGAAAATATCCAGACTCTATAGTGTTCTCCACAAGAAAATGTCCATGGGTTCAGTCCTTTTTTTCCAGATTTTTTTGGTGATATATCCAGATTTTATCAAGTCTATGGTTTTCATGCATCCCATTTTTGTGCAGATGGCGCCTCGATCGCCATCATCCGGGTTATGAGCGTCTTTGGACGCCATTCAGAAACGATGGACCATAGGGCATCTTGGATGTTTACATTCTGCGAGCGGTATTGCATCATGGTACATGTTATTATAATATCTAATTTTGTCAAATGTGCAATTATTTCTTTATTAAAATACTCGTTATCCGTTTCTATGCAGAACTTGCATACTCTCGTTATTATCTGCTGGTATATTTTAAAAAGTTGACACCAAGACAACATTTTCAATCGTTTTTTTAATCTTTTTTTTTATATAAGTGCCTATATATATTTATAAAACAGCATATCGTTTTCAATTCAGAATGAATCGCTTTGAAATTGTTCTTTATTTAAGATACAATACAGCACTCGACGCGGGAATTTTGTTTTACAAGATAAAAGCAACGTCAACTAATATGCTGTATGAAATATTAAGAAAGCGAATAGAGCGTCATCGTCATATTGATTAAAAAAGTAAGAAAAAATGCTAACATTTTCTCTGGATGATTGAATTTCTCTCTTCGTAAGTTTTATGTGAAAAACGGGCGATATCTTTGTATAAGAGATCCTTTATTGCTGTTTTAATCCATAGAGCGGCTCTTTGTTGGGTTGATATTTCCTGTATCACAAACCCTACAAACTATCAAGACCCTATTTTTAAAGATGAAAAGACGTATTTCTTTCAACAGTTTCCATATTTTTTTTACTTCCTCAAATTCGATGAGATCGCGACTGTGATTTATGATATTGCAACTGCATAATTGATGCTCCTCAGGCATGCGCACTTGAGAAAAAGTCCTGAGAATTCCAGAAGTCAAAATTCGCTAGTCGCCGCGCGCCGTGGTTTGTCCGGCGAGTGGCGCGCGGCGAGTTTTTCCAGGTTAAGAGATAGAGCGAAACTCTCCGTGTTTTACGGCGCGTGGCGACTGGCGAGTTTTTGCAGGTTAAGAGATAGCAGAAAGTCGCCAGTCGCCGCGCGCCGGAGATGTCCACGGCGCGTGGCGAGTGGCGAGTTTCACTACAGTCAAAAGTCGCCAGTCGCCGTGCGCCGTGGTTCATCCGGCGAGTGGCGCGCGGCGAGTTTTTCCAGGTTAAGAGATAGAGCGAAACTCGCCGTGTTTTACGGCGGGTGGCGACTGGCGAGTTTTTGCAGGTTAAGAGATAGCAGAAAGTCGCCAGTCGCCGCGCGCCGGAGAGGTCCACGGCGCGTGGCGAGTGGCGAGTTTCTAAAAGTCGCCACGCGACGCAAACTTGGCCCAAATAGAACACCATACTATACAGCACAGCTCATAATACATGATGCATGCCTACCGTATAAATTCTCAATGCATTCACTACCCTACACATGCCCGTTCTCCAAACATGTTGAGACTTGTTGACCGCCGAATTGATGACGTCACGGAAAAACCCCAGACAAGCTCCGACTGTTCTGACATTTGATGATATGCATAGGTCAATTAGCATTGAAGTGACTGGGGATTATTATAGGTAGCACTACCCTTACTGTCCAGAAGTATCTTTGAAGTCACTTTGAAGTAACTTTAAAGTGTGGTCATATTTTAACCTTGAAGTGCAACGCTCAGATTCAGAAGTGTGCCTGCAGTGTGGGTATTGTTTTGTGGCAATGCAATATAAGGGCATTGAAGTCACAATGAAATCACTTGGAGGTACTTTTGAAGAGTGCCTCAAATATGTTAATAAGATACTGCAACGGCACTTCATCCACCCTTCCACAGAAGGGTAACCTTCAAAGGCACTTCTGAAGTGCGCTTGAAGTACCTAATTAGAATATATGAGACAGTTCATTGTCCTTATATGGCAAGGCACTTCATCCGCCTGTCATATGCACTTCTGAAGTGCTTTTGAAGTACCGTATTAGTATCATAGCAATTCGTGTAATGAAAGGTATGTAGCCACGAGATATTTACTTTCCCGGAAAAGAAGACACAAATATCTATTTGAGCACAGAACGTTTTATTTAGAGAAAGCACTGGGAGTGAGACAAAACAGTACATCATAAAATATTTACAATAAACCTGGTGGTTCTTAACAAGAAACGTGTAGTTTATATAACCGCTAGCACAAATCCTTGAGACAACATACAGCACAGTACTATGTATGTATTTACATGCAGTCTTTGGTATGAGAATTTATTGCAGTACTTGAAGCAGCAGATCTTTCGAAGGATAGTTTGCTTTAGTTGCCCTGAGGTCCACTTGGATGTAATCCAACCTTGGCGGAAACCCACCAGTCTGAATTGTGGACTTCTTGGCCTGTTGCGAGAAATACATGCATATAATTAAAACCTGATCAGTTGTATATATGGTTCCGTATGACATGCAATCCAGTTCTTCTTTTTTTAGTACACTCAGGATGATTGAATAGTTTGACCACCATAAAGGGTAAAGAATGAAACACATCCGTACGATTTACAAAAGATTGATAAATATATATATTATCCTTTCTTTAGCACTCCATGATATACAACAAGGGAGATAAACAGTTTGTGTGACGTTCTAACCAATATACACTATGAAGATATCAACCACACATCAACCATACCTAGGTGTGCAAATTAAAGTTCCTGTCAGTCGAGTGGCTGCTTGAAGTGAGCCGAGTTCCTTGTAGCAGCTGTATTCTGAAATATTAAAGTATACAATGTAAGAAGCGATTAGAATTGAAGTGAAACAATCATGTGAATTTTTATAATTTGTCTTTGTTAATTTCTGATTCAACTAAATCTCCATACAGGTTTTCAAATAACAAATTAATGCTTATTAACTATAAATTGTATTCTTAAATTTTTTAAATGAAATGAAATGTTCTCATTTCTCAAGATGTGGGTAGAAATGTACAATTGAAGTGTGTGAAGATCCTTAAATTTGGTATATGAATAGTGCAATCAATGGACAAGGAAAATATAACTTGTTATAATGATTGAAAGTCTAACCATAGTTGATTATACTTTTTCTGGTTACAGCTAAAATAGGTAATTATGCTAATATTTTATTATCAACATATTTTAAAACATATTTCTTTACCATTTTGTCAAAAATTTGGTTTGGAAATATTCTCTAATCTTCTGGAAGGGGCAAAATTCAATAAATTTTATAAATCAATAAACAGTTCAAAACAACAAGATAATTTATTTAGAGCTACCATCCCCCCAACCAGTTAAATCCCCCTGTTTTGACATGAACAGGAAGTATACAAGCAGTTTTGTGATAAAAATATCTCACCCTCAGGGCATTTCCTCCAGGGTTGCATGCCAATCTTCATATGAGGTCCCCAAGCCTGGGGTTTCCAAGCTGACAATTCACAGAATCATGATAATGGCAATCCACACTGCCTTGATGAACCTGGGTAGATCTGAAAGTGATATTGAGACAGAGATATGGATATTTCTGTTTGAAAGCCATGCTATATGACCCATTAAATTTGACTGCAATTATAATGTGAATTACATTATTACAACCAGTCCATATAGCAATATTTATTGAGGCCAATATCAATGTTTTAATATGCCAAGTATGTCAAGGGAAACTTGTTGATAATAATAGTTGATACTCATGGTGGGTCTCCCATTGTTCAGCTCAGTTCTTTGCTTATTAAGTTATGAAAAAAAAGAATTATACATGTAGTTATATTTATAATTTACTTACCATATCACTAGCTACACTCATCACTATCTGCAATACAGTTCTTCAAACTTCCATATTTCTAGCTTAACATGACCAAATCCACTTGATTTTTGCACTTGAGGTCAGCCATTTTTGTTGTTGTTGATGGTGGCTCTCCTGGTGGTCAATTAAATTTTCAAGGGCAGATAACTCCACCCATTTTGATGAGACATTTAAGAGGAAAAAGACTATCAGAAACAGAAATTATATATATATTATATTTAAAGAATTGATAATAATGAAGAGGATAATATAAAGTATTCTTTAATGGACATTTTTTGTTGCTGACATTATGTTAGAACTGATTCTTTTAAAAATATTTTCCCATTTTGTCCAATTTTACTATAAAATCATGGATTTGGACTGATTATAAAATCTGAATTCAACAAGATGTCTTATCTAATGTGATACTATTTTGATTAGATTTTGATCTTATAGGATTTTTTAGAATTTTATAGGATTTTTCAGAATCTTATAGGATCCTATAAGATATTTTTTCAAGGGGAAGTCCCCCAAGTTATGCTATAAAACTGACAAAGTCCAAGAAGTGCCTTTGAGGAGTACCTTAGATTATGCTGAACAATAACTAAGTCTCAGAAGTGTCCCTGCAGTCCCCCAAGTTTTGTTGAAGGACTGACAAAGTCCATGAAGTGTCTTTGAGGAGTACCTTGGATTATGCCGAACAATAACCAAGTCTCAGAAGTGTCTTTGAAGTCCCTCATTTTTTGCTATAAAATTGACAAAGCCCATGAAGTGTCTTTGAGGAGTCCCTTGGCTACTGCCTTTTTCTAATGAAGTACCTATGAAGTGTGTCAGTATTTTCCTCTGTTGTTGAAGTGCCTTTTCAGTGTACTCTTCAGAGGCACTTCTAGGCACACTTCACATGAAGTGTAGCACTTCTGGATAGTAAGGGTGACCTTCAGCAAGTGTCAAAGGTCTGTTAGCATTGACAGTAAAGCTACCATACATTAATGCAAAGAGAAAGCAGGAGCAAAACTCGTATACTTTTTTTGCAGTCCGGAGTTATGACCTCCTAGTTCCAGGGCGCGCTGCAAAAAGTATACTTGTTTAGGTTTTGCCCTTTCTCTACTACTTATCTCGCTTACTAAAAGACTTAAGTGAGTTGGTGACTCACAATTTCTAGAGTTGTCAAATTCACAAATGCTGATCTTTGGATAATGACCTTCACAATAACGTAAGTAAATTAGGAGATCATCATGCTCGTTTGCAGTGTGATGAGACCTCAATTTATTGAGAAATGCGTCTCTTTGGTGAAAGCGGAAAAAATAAGTTCACCATGAAATTCTTGTAGAAATAAAACAAATAGTTCAGTCGTTCATTGTGTTTGTCATCACGCTTTAAGCATACTATATATTTTTAGTAACAAGTTTGCGCTGTTATAGCAAATATTGTGAGCTTTCATCAATTTTAGTCGGCTCACGTGTTCCGTATTTCACCGTCTCCCGCAATGAAACTGAACAAAAATATATCTTGTACTGTTGTCATTTTTACCTCCGTCGATCAGAGGGAGGTCTAGGAACGCATGGTGAAATCTCCCGCCAAATAATTGTCATATGGGGAACCCACGACTCATGTGATTTGCAATAGGGTTTGTCATGGTTCCCGACGAAATTTTGAAGCAATGATTTTGGACACAATTGAAATGAAAGCTCGTGTGAAACACGGGCGAAGAGCATTTCCCCAGACAATTTTGTAACACATAATTTGGTACTCACAGGGCTTTAGATCTCCCCAATTTGAGCACACCCCCTATTAGGGGTGGCAATTGTTTTTAGGATGGGACAGAGTGGGGGGCAGATACCCCTGGAGGATGAGCAATCAGGAATCATCCTGGTAGAAGGGGTTTCTTCACCAATGGTTGAAACCCAGTGTGAGGCAATACCAACTTTAGTTTGCGTTTCATGGGCCCACCGATATTTAAAAAATCGAATAAAAATAAAATTTCCAATTGCCACTTTTATATTTCCTACGAAAGTTTGAACATAAAGATTTTAATCCCCTTTTTATTCCTGATTGCATGAATTAAGCTGTTGTATTCTATCTGAAACAATGCCAGCAAATAAAAATGCCAAACAACAAAAAATAGATATCTTTCACTATAATTTTTCACTGTAAGTCAGCGAATTGTTGTTGTTGTTGTAAAATGCTGCTAATACTACTTAGGCAATAACGACATTCAATGTAAATCGGGAACCATAACTGGCTGTGTGATCGATCACTCTGTCTTGGTACTCATATTTCGACAGGGATGCAGTATGTCAGAGCTAGGAAATGAAGGCTATTTCAACAGCTCAGCCGATACAGCATGGTTTAAGTTACTGTTGAAGCATGAGACTGTTGAAACACATGCAAAATTCGCTAAATTGTTCTGGAAGAAAAACCACAGCCACAACAAAATGATGACAATGTTAGATTTGAGGTGTATGTTAGCAGTTAAGAGGTGACTTAACTTACAGTTTTTGACCTTGAGAAAATAGGTCAATGTCAGTCATATTCATAGACTTCAGGTCCATCATCAGTTGCATATGTGGTATCAATTTAGAATGCCTAGCTATATTTCATGTCATATAATAATATACAGTATATAACCTGAGAAAATAGATTCAGTCAACTGGGATAGGCCTCTAGTCAGTCACCAATTGCACAAGTGTTATGAATTTGGAGAGCCTATCTTCACTCCTTTAAAAATTATTGCTAATGCTAAGTTTGACCTCAATAAAACAGGTGAAGGTCAGTCAATTTCATTAGGCTTCTGATCCATCACCAGCTGCATATGTGATATGACAAGAAAGATGGGCAAACAGAGAGACAGACAGATATGACACGGAAAATTCAGTTCATTTTGGGGCATCATTACATATCTTCAAAGTCTAAATATTCTGTCAAAATGCACAAAAACACACCATTTTACTTCAATTATAGAGAAGAAAAGCAACTCCGAGTAGGAATCACAATTTATTCTGTATATTTTGCTATTAGTTATAGCATCTTCAGCAGTGAACAAAGTTACAAACAGCTCCATACGCACAGTATATATACAAGGCATAATGTGATCTTAGCCAATACGCATTTGTGAATAGGTAAGCCAGTAAATTATATCAGGTTGGACAGATATTAAAATGCGGTCATTTTCAGAAATTGTTAAATGTTAAGCGATAACCTGACAGTGATCTACAAATGATGTGATTCAGGTGTATATCTGTTACCATGATTTAGTCATAATATTGTAATATATTTATGTCGACAAGGAATACACATAATTATTTGATAATATTATTAACTGTATGTTGTTTATGATTAATATGAACTTTTTATTTGCTGGAATCCAGCCATTTGTTCCATATGGGCAATGTTCTCATCAGCCATCACCATTCAATATGAATGTGATACATGTACAAGTCCATGGTCATTGATACAGTATGGTGAAGGTAATCTGTAACACCAGTATACAAAATTATACCGAGCGCATTGAATCCTCACCACATGATGTTGAGGCAGATCAGAACGGAGTGTCGGTAAAATCAGGTGTGTTTTGTAGAGGATTCTCTCAATGATGATGCTATACTGTACACATACAAAATATGAAGTGTTGATGTGTCGGGCCTATAGCACAAAATCACAAGCAAATTGGTACAACTAGGCACACAAGGGTCTCATTTTTGCCGCTAACGTGTTGATTTGGGTGGGGGCATCCTCTCAGGGGGAGGTGGGATTGGGACGGGGCCTAATGTCTCAAGCAGTATTCAAGGTTTTCCATCAATATACTCTATTCCATACCCCAATATTTTAAGCACGTGAAATCAGACAAAACTTATGTGCGGGGAATGTGACTTCCACATCCCTGGCTGGACATGCTAGTGGGGAACCCTCAATCTCAGGTTAATTACCATTGGTGGAGTTAACGTTCAACAAATGCAAAATTGACCTTGGCATCCGGCCCTATGTTATTCAGCGATGTATTCCCCTACGGACCCTGTTGCCTCGACGGAGGTCTTAGGGAAGAATACAAAATCAGAAATACAGTAAAATCGTACGGTGTCACCATTGAATTACCCCATCCTAAAAATTACGACTGGTCCATGCCAAACTCATAGTGATATATTACTCAACGCCGTTCAATCGCGATGTTCGGATAATATCGGAAGATGTTTCAGAACTTGATGACATACAGAAATCAATTTATTCATTATAGCCTTGAATCTCATTTGTGCGGGTCGCCGCAGGCTGATGGCACAGCTGGGTCGTTTCATTTAGTGGAATCCCCCCCCCCCCGCCCCCAATACAATGACCCAAGTGTAGACCGTGAAAATCAGACATGGTTCGTCTGATAAAGCCATCCCATCAGTCTTAGAAGTGCTGAACCACATTTACATCTCCGAAAATACAAATATTTGACGAAATTACAAGCCAGGCAATGTGTCGTATATTCTACCGGCCTTTGAACTCAGTTGTATGTATTCGTGATTGTTTTGAATGGAGCGACGCCCGCGTGACATTCCCTCGATCACAGTTTAGATCGATATACTGGTTCGCGATGATGGACATGGGATTGGTATACCCTACGCGACCCCACTCAAGCCAATAGTCGAGATCGCCATTACAAAACTAGGGTAACTGGGCATGCGCACAAGGCGAGGTCATGGAAGGTCACTTGTACCAACCGCCGCATTCTGCCCAGGTTGAAAGTGGGTCAAATCTCGGAAGAAGTACTTTTTTCTGTGGAACTAAATATTGTTCAAGGTAATCAAATATCTGAAACCGTTCTGTAACCCATCTGGTCCGCGAGATTTCTTATTGATTTTTCGTACAGTTCCACAAAATAGCAGCTGTTTTTCAACACTCTCCTTATCTCTCCAATGTTTAAAAAAACCTCGGATTTGGTACAAACAGGAAGTTCACGAAAAGCTGCTCAGTTGCAAAAAAATGAATTGGCGATACAGACTATGTATCTCAACACCAGATCTTGCATTCTATGATCCCCAGTGTGTGCAGCACAAATGAACACCAGCTCCCACATTGACATGGTCATCCTATCCTATGAACCTATTGCACAGACTACATGACCTATGCACTTCATGACCCATGACCCCACCTGTTTATCATCTTACCCAACCACCTCGCCGGGGGTCTAATAGTACCCCAGCCACCAGTCAGATTTTTGGACCGGATTCGAGGCCTTCGCGCACATCGCCGGAAGTGACATCATATATAGTAAAATAAATGTTTACCGAACATTTCGATTACTTTTCAAGTCTGCATAATACCTCTGTTGACCTAGCGTTAAAAAGAATTATTCAGAGATAATTTTCCCTGTTTATCTGGACAAAGCATATGAAAAGTAGTTCGCTCATGTGCAACACTAAAGGAGTTGTTCGGCCGGATTCAAACTGATCCGTGCGTTGGTTGGTTTCCCCTATACGTCATAGCAACGTAGTAAAGGTCAACTTCCGCTATTGGTGGCAGGGATGGTAATGGAGCCTGCGAAATGGAGCATGCGCTGTGGGAAGGTTGCATCGCACCCTATTGAACCCACTCGATGACCCCATGCACTATATGCATGGACATAGGTCATCCGCGGTCACGTGACCATGAGTCACGTCATATAAACACCAGTCACGTGAACATAACTGGCGTCATATAAACACCAGTCACGAGACTCTTAAGTGACGTCATATGAACAGTTGACCATAAGTGACGTCAGCTGTGACGTCATCCACTCACATTTACACTGCATCCCCCCGCAGAAATAATAAGAAATCGATCCCTTCTGTACTACTGATCTATGCGTGAGGTACTTAAGGATGTCCGCTGGTGGTAAATCAAAGTAATTAACTTTTTGAATAATGTGTGTTGTTGCATTCATAATTTTGTAATATGAGGAAAAACAAAGAAAAAAATATAGGTTGGTGTGCATTTTTTAGCTGTAGGCAACGTTAAGTGGACTGACCTATGCTCAATTTGATAACCCAGAAAGCATAGGGAATAGCCCTAGTTTTGAAGCATATTCATGAAAAATTCATATAAATAGTATATAATTTTTTTTTATATTCTAACTGTTTGCAGATAATCACAATGTCTATCAAAACTTAGCAAATTGGATGGATGTTGGTGCGGAAAATTCTCGGCTAAAAGGCTTTTAAAGGAAATCCCCATCTCTTAGCCTAGGGAAGGGAGATAACCCAATAGAAAAACAGGCAAAATGGCTGCCAAAGTCAAAAACCACCAGCGGACATCCTTAGTATTAGCGGCGACGATATAATGAGGACATGTAGGAAATGATGAAAGCTGTTTAAATTACAGGTACCATCGTTCGGGCAAAACATCATCGCTGCATGATAGTCCTGCAAGATTATAATATTGGTACAATCTGGCAAAACATTTAGGAGTAGCGTGATAAACTCTGCTCGCTGATTATTTCGATGCTGTCCTAACAATGCAACATTATGACGTCGACAATTGCCACTGACAAATGATATATAGTCAGTGCACCGCCATGGTATGTGTCCACATGCCCATCTTTACCGTCTTATCTCGTAATTATAACCATATAAGCCTATTTCATCTCAGAAATAACTTTTGTATATTGGATAGCTCACATAGAAATTTTCTAAGATGTGAAACTGATGAAACGGTCCCTATCAAATAAAATCGAGGCGACGCCCATGACGTTCACGTTCATCATGTACGTAAGTTATCTGATTTTTCTTTGACGTCAGAAATTTCTCAACGGGTTTACTCCACCAAGATTTAATGCCATATGATTCACACGAATATTAGAGACATCAATCAGAAATCAAAAATAAGATTAAATGTAATGTCTGGAAGTATGTATACTGGGTTCAATGACATATGAATGTCTGGATGCAGAACAAACCTATGTTGCTGGAGATGATCGGGGTGAAAATGAGAGAGGGGACGAGGAACATTAGGTACATTAATTGGCAAAATCCACAAAAGTGTGTCCACATTTCCCCCGAGGACACAAAGGGGTTATATGTTTCCTTTATTCGCAGTGCTATTCTCTCTTGGGCAGATTGTATTTTGCATTTTCGTACATACATTTTGAATGGATTTTCTTATCATCGAAAAATCCAGTGCCAAACTATGTGTTTGTTAACCACAACATATAAACTGAAATTCTATTGCTCGGGCCTAGCTCCGGTGTAGCCTTCTTCTTATACTACGTGAGAACAAGGCTACAGCGGCAAACCAGTCACCAGATGTATAGTTGTTGGGAAAGTGCCGGACGGGCAATATTTGGCGGACCCGTTGACCATAACCAATAAGATAATTCGATTCTATGTCCACTTACTTTCCATCAAACTTTTCTTTGCATAATCTAGATTTTATTGCACTGTACTTCCATTTGTAAATTAGTATTTTGTAATTTATGGCTCACAGGAAAAATAGTTTTTACCTGATTGTCATACCCGAGTATCATTTTCAGAGACTATCGATTGACTGGCTGCAATAGTGGAGATAGTAAAACTCAAAAGAATAGCTGCTTTCTGAGTAGCAGATTTCTTTCCCAGAGTTTCAATTCAAAACAGTATTTATTTGTTTGAAAAAGCTCCCCCCTCCCAACACACGAAAACTGGCCATAATACCAAGCTGATCCATATGTAGTGGTACTACTATTATACATACATCCGGTACTGGCACTGAATGAAAGTATTAGAACACATGAGTGCACGAAACGACATCCATCTCAGAATATTTCAGTTCTCAGATATGTCAGATAGTATTATTTCTAAGTTTAAGTTCAATTGATCCATTAATTTCACTATATACATGTATATATATTCCTAACACCAGTCCATGTGATGACCTAGTTTTAGCTTGACCTCTTCATTCATCAGAAACTAGACCCAGCATAGATACATGTACAGCCCATAGAGCTATGGTAGGGCAGCTCTTTACACATGTACATGGTGCAGCCTGAAGTGTATTTCTCTGAGCTGAGGTCAATTTTTGGAAGAGTGACCATATCAGGCT
The DNA here is from genome assembly GCA_036873755.1 of Hanleya hanleyi. Classification (NCBI taxonomy): domain Eukaryota; kingdom Metazoa; phylum Mollusca; class Polyplacophora; order Lepidopleurida; family Hanleyidae; genus Hanleya; species Hanleya hanleyi. The sequence continues at coordinate 22,936 of JAVTVY010007041.1, forward strand.
TCCATACTTTAGTGCGTATTAATCTGATATCTTGAAGGAAAACAATTAACAGAATATTATTCAATACAGGTAAGGGATCAAGTACATGCTAAGTGACTATATATAGGCCTGAAAAGCCTGTCAACTACTGAAGGATAACTATTCTGGTCGGAGAGAAAGAATAAACAATTTGGAACTATTTTTATACGTGTACTTCGGACAACCCTAAAATCAGAATATTCTATAGATCCCATAATAAAGGTGAGACAACTCACCTTTCTAATGACCACCCCTATACCCCATACAGGCATTCCCCGGTGCGCCGGGTAATTGTCCATGACAATTGTCTTTGGCACGACGCCAGCTGGCACGGTGCCAAAGCGTGACGTCAAAGTGACTCGGATGTCGCGTGACCGGAAGTGACGTCATCGTGACGTCACTCCACCCACATTTTTTTCACCCACACTTTTACTAAGGAATTTCACCTCTTCCTACTACTATCTACTGTAAATATATCATCATTAGGATGTAGAATAAATTGAAATTGGAAGCTTTCGAAAAATTGTTCTAATCGTTTTTTCTTTATAGCTTTTTGGAGCTGTTGAAACGTCAAGTTATGGTGAGGAATATTACCACAAGCAAGTGTTAAAATGCGCTAGATTGCGGGAAAAGAGATTGGGGGGAGGGGGTGCTTCTGAACCCGCCTAAGATGCCCGGGATAGTAACAATTTTCACATATCCCCCCCCCCCCCCTTTTTGAAGACCTTCCTACGCTCCTGGTACAATATAACTAAAAATGAGGTATGGTATGAAACTTTTCCTAGGTATGTATTAATACACTTCTCCGTCCTCATTATTTTGTGGTCGTGAACTGGTGATATTTTGAATCAGAATACCACTCAGATTCTTCAGAGTATCTCACATTCTTGGTCATGAACAGAAGGAATACGGTATTATGACATTTTGAGATATCAACAAAATCCACTCAGTAGTTCTCTGGGTCAAGCTCTACTAGAAAATGTGGAGAAAAAAAACAAGATAACCGCCATGATGACGTCACAGTGACGTTATTTTGAAAAAAAGACATTTTTGGGACGATTTTTCGGTCAGGCATTTCGAATTTTGTATTTATGTCTTTTCTTCGCAAAAACAGCACGATAAATTAGTAAATAATAATCTGATGTGAAATAAAATAGCTCTTGCCCAGTTTTCCTCGCAGAAAATTAAAAAAATTGGAGAAGAAAGACTAAAACATCACTTTTCTGCCAGCCCACATGGTCGCCATTCGAATTTACCCCATGATCGTCTGCTTTGGGGGATACACAAAGAGGTTCAAAATGACCCCAATATGATAAACTACAAAGTGTCAGCTCTCAAGGTTTTGTCGTTCCGGAGATGGGAGCAAAAAACATCAGGGATGGGGAGAGTGTCCCCCCCCCCCCCACTTGGGGCGAGGGATTTCCAAGAGTTCAGTGCGCGTCGAAGTCCTAATGCCCACCCTACTTCGTAGATCCTGTGACGTTAGTCACACTGCCATGTGAGAAAGAGACTTGCTAATTTCCTCTAACGTATATATTCGAATATTATATTGTAACTGTGAATGTTTTATGATGTATAAAAAACGTTAGTCATATATTTGTATCGTACTATTTCACATCCGCTGGCAATAACTGGGTAACATACATGTATCTGTTATTTTTTATAGTCATAATAATAAAGCTTTCCAAAATAATTATACAATATAATTGATCCAAATGTATCTTTTACTGTTGAGCTTCTATAGGAGCTAAAAGACAACACAAAACTTTTGTATTTTCCTTCAATGGTACACGTGTATCCACTACAGAATGACAATTGGCAGCATCCATTGGACAATGCATGCAACTTCCCCACAGGCTCACTCCACTTTACCCCTGTCCCCAATAGAAGAAGGTGATCTTTACGACGTGGCTATGACGTGTAGGCCCCCCTCCCCCCCCCCACCCCCACCCCACATACGATTCCGGTCGAACAACTCCTTCAGTTTTTCATGGCTTGACTTTTCATATGCTCGCCCATATAAACGGGGAAAATAGTCTCCAGATCATTCTTTTTCAACCCTAGACGTAATATTTAGAATTAAAATGTAATCGGGGTGTTCAACAAACATAGCTTTTACTATATATGATATCACTTCCGGCGGGATGCTGCGCGGGCGGGAATCCTGTCCAAAACTCTGACTGGTGACTGGGGTATTATTATGCCCAAATGAGATGGTTGCATCTATCGGCGAGACGGTGAACTGACACTCACCGCGTTCACGGCAATCTTGCCCCAGAACTCACTAGCTGCGAAAGTGACCTCCATCTTCATTTTATCCAGCCAATTTCTACGTTCCAACTTCGAACCTGCCTTGATTTATCTGACCCCTTCAGCGTTCAAAATCTGAGGTGTAAATTTCACCAGCTAACGACAGAAGAACCAATCAAAACGTACACATCGATTGCGAGTGAAGTCACATAGAGTGACATCATCCTCTATTAGCGGCGTCCTTCCTCCTAATATGGTGCCCACTAATTAGGTCAGCCAATCAATGACGCTCTTGTGCGACCCATTTCGAATTTCAAATGTTTTCGAGGTCAGTGACGTCTCGTGTCTATTTATAAGTTATTTGAACATTGAAGGGGTCCAGATATATCAAGGGAAGTTCGAAGTGGGAACGTAGAAATTGGCTGGATAAAATGAAGATGGTGACCTCCGGCCTAGCGGATTTCTGTGAGCGGAAACGGAATCACGTCGGACATGTTTGTTTACTTTCTTATTTGTTCTACTTTTTATCTGTTATGTACTATCTCCCAAATGGGGTGCTCAGTACAATAAAGAATCTTATCATGCGCACAATTAATTTTCGGCGGAACCAATCTCGCGTTCGTCAGTTTCCGTATTGGCGGAACTTATCGCAGCTGGTGAGCTCTGGGGATAGATTGATATTATTCAACTAAACATAGAAATACTATTGTATAATTTGAATGAATTATGTTCTTTTGGTTAAAATTAACTTCATTTCGCAATAAAATGCGACCGGATTGCTCGATTATCAAACGCACTATTTCGTAGCCGGCTCACTACTTGATCGCCATACGCTCCCAACGGGTGGGGAGTTGTGCGTTCTATGTGAGAGGCTAAGTTCCGCCAATACGGAAATAGCCGAACGTGAGATTGCGTTCACGATTTCAGACACAGCAAAAACTGATGACGCCGCGCTTTTACCGTTGTCGTTTATGACGTTTATATTCTTGCGTGAACGTTACTCCCGCCCTGTTGCTAGCGATGTTACGATGTCTATGTCCAGGGCGACACAATGGAAGAAAGAAAACGAGGGAACAAATTTTAAAAGTGAGCACGTTAGGTCCTTCCCCGGGGTGCGGCGAGTAAGCGGGTCGAGTTTGGTGTCAACATTTCTTCTTGTTACACACCCAAATTTTCAGACATGACAAATAAATCCTCTCGGCCCCTGCGAAGTGGACCCCATTTGGGCAAAATTAAGAAGTGTCCCCTGTTAGAACATTCCCCGGGGCACGGTGAGTATACACTCTCAGAACTATTCAGGGAATAATCCTGAATAGATCAGGCAGCACATCCACAACTCAATTTCAGGAATTTTACCTGAAATCCAGGGATAATTTCCTGAAATTCAGGTATATCATCCATGAATTAGAGCTAAATTACCTGAATTTTAGGGAATTTTACGTACCTGAATACGGTCGGGAACTTACTAATCAGGGTGGTAAATTTGGCTGAATTTCAGGGAAAATCCTCTCATTCAGGGATCTTTTTTCTGAAATTCAGAAATTATCCCTGGATTTCAGGTAAAATCCCTGAAATTGAGTTGTGGATGTGCAGCCTGGTCTATTCAGGATTATTCCCTGGATATTTCTGAGAGTGTAGACTATAAGCGTACTAAGTTTTAGTGGCATCATGAAAAGAAGACCAACAGGCCTTCAAATTGAGAAAACATGCGTTAGGACATTTTTCCCCCCGGGACGCGATGAGTTAGAGTGGCAACTCTCACCTTGGGGAACCATACTCGATGGTATAGGCCTACTTTGCACCATAACTCAGCAATAGCAAGGCTGCCAAAGAACTCGCACCACTGATCGGTGTTATGCAATTTCGTCACGATACAGGCATATCGTCATTCATTTTCTCGTACCGGGTATTCAAACGCCATAGAACAGCGCGTATCACAGGTCGCTTTTCATTGGTCAGTTATTAATTACGATATCAATATTCACATACCCTCCTGTCTCTCTATATAGTGCAATATAGAGTATGAGGAGGGTAATAATATTAATATCATAATTAATAACGTACCAATGACAAGCGCCTGTGGCGCGTATCCATTCTCATCGAGACCGGAACAAAGCCCGAAACGACAGAACTTGGAGATACAGCTTTCAGCTTGAATTTCATATAGCGAGGAAAAACTTCCTTGAAGAGACCCGGAGGGTAGTCAAGGAATCAAGGAAGTGTGCCATTACAAACAGACCTAAGCCATGTAAGCGAAATCAATCGGAAGTCTTCTGACAACTAGCTCAACCTCCCCACAGCACATGCTCCGTTTCACAGGCATTGTCGCTCTGCAAAAACTGATGACGTCACGCATTTCTGAGACGAAACTGATTGTTCCATCATTGTGACGTTGTCAAGGTGTGGTCGTTGCTGCATGGACTTTGCCCGATTGTTTGCACTTAACACGTGGTTTGATTTCATATGACAGAAACTGTAAAATCAGCCAGGAATAAGGACAACCACCGCGAGGTAAGTGTTGGAACTTTTCAGCGCCAATGGATTATTGGTGTGAGTGTAAGTTTGTGCTAAAACGATCGGCGGCGCTCCGTCCTATTCATAAAAGAAAGCTACCCGATTAGCTAAAAAACAAATGAGCTCTCTACCATCAGTCGAACGCCGCAGGAGTGAGAGCTCCAATCAGGATTGACACAAATGAAGAGACCTTCAAACCGCCTGATCGATAGGTTGGTCTTTTAGCCGACTGATCATGCCAATAATGTACATCATTATACTCAAAACACATGTATCACACCATAGCTCGAGAATTTTGAATGAGATTTTCACAAAATCGACATGAATTCGTCTTCAATTCATCCGCATTCACAATATAGTAGGCAGCCAACTTGTCCACAAAACCTCTTGGCTGTCATGTGACGTAGATCATGACATCGAAGTCCGAGGTCAAGTCACCCATGTGTCTTTTCGACCAGAACGCTGTCGACATTCTGAAGGTCTCTTGATTTGTGTCAATCTTTTATTGGAGCTATCGCGCCTGCTGCGTTTGACGGATGGTTTAGAGAGCTCATATTTGGAGCTTTTAGTATAAGGCCAATTCCTTATGCTGCATCCTCGAGTAACCGTTTCTCCAGCTGAGCTACGGTCGCGGGCGCGGATCAAGGAATGTCAGAATCTGTGGAATGCAACGTGGTTCATTCTTCTCAATTTCCATCAGAGCAACATCCGCAACGTCACTCCTCCATGCATTAGCGTTTGTAACCTCTTGAACTAGTACTGTGGGTGTATGGCCGGCAGTAGGAGGTATACAATCTGATGCCATGAGAATGCCAAAACCAATATTATCAAAAGTCAGTTTGATGGACTTCTGATATTATGTATACTAATGCCATTTCGAAAGTAGGTAACTTTCAGTTACATCCAATTATTTTTAGGATGACGCTTTCGTCGTGTTTCCGAATTTTTATCCGGAGAAAGTTTTACATCTACCAATCACGTGACCAAATCAAGTTGCAATAGCAACCCCAGAGTCTAAAGTCAAGGGCAATTCATTCCACCGCCGCAAAATCCCTCCATCTTTCACTATACATTAACATTACAGCCGCAATTTAATTCGACAGAATTGGTGTTTTATATACTAATCATAGCTTTCGGTTTACAAATGCTCATCAAATTTATTTAAATGCAAAATCTGACGGAGGGAGGAATGATTTGAGAGAGGTGGGAAGAAGCGAGGCGGGGAGAGAAGAATGCCTCAAGGGAGGGAGAAAGGGAGGAATGATTGGATAGAGAGAAGTAAATGAGTAACTAAGTAACTACTTTCTATGAGTAAATAATTATATTTATCATTCAAATTTCCATATCATCATCTGACAGATATTCCTTAGTCGTTAAATTCTTGAATAAATCCTGTCGCTGCTCAATACTCCGTCTAATATCTTCCCAATATTCAATATTGTTCTCGTTTTGGAACTGACCGGTCGACTGCAAAATTTCGCAGTGGATATAATCACCAGTCATATGTTGACAATGGATTACATGGCTGTAAAACTTTTGACGTAGTCTTCTCGTCATCGTCGGAATGTAATCATCCTTTGCCATTTCACTCCATTCATCTTCTTCATAGCCTTGGTTCAAATACCGTTGTTTCCTCTCTTCAATGTCTTCACCATACTCCTTCTTTACATGACCGGGCATTCGTAGGTTGATTTATCTCTCTAGGATGAACCCTTTGTTCATAGTCACTCGCATCATCTTACAGATGTTCTTTTCATGTCGTTCCATTCCATCAACATTCATGATCGGATCACCCTGTTGGCACTCCTCATCTTCACTCCATTTATACGGGGGAGGGGGAGGGGGGGACTTGGTGTACAACCCATTCCCCATATGCGTTGCATAACTTTCACCCATCGGTACTTGATTTGATGAAGGAGAATCCCATGTCGGAATATTGTATTACGTTTGAGATGGGAACTATTATCTCAAGACTTGTTGCTGTTGTTGTCTAATTGGAGGCTTTATTTCGTAGCCTATATTCCTAGTCTGGCCTAGCTTCAAGACGAGACTTTACACGACCCATTGCGACCACGGATGGCCCCTTTAGACCCAGTTGACTGAATTTCAGGTCTGTCTTCTCCATTTGTTTTACGAGATGTCCCGCTGTTTTCCAAATCCCTTTTTCAAATCCATCCGCCAGTCAAGTAACCCAAAGTGGCATCAACGGTCCGAGGTTCAACATCCACTCCTACATTCCATGTCCAAGGTTACAGGACAAAGGTCATACAACCCTCATACAATCCTCATTAAACCCACATTTTCCCTCCTCATTTCACTCACCCCACGATGGACAGAGATTTTCCAGGTCAAAGGTCATGTCGCAGTCACTTGACCGGAAGTTTGCATACCCGGATGTGATCTCAAACGGAAGTCACGTGACCGAAATTGACCTCGCACCGGACAGTCACGTCCTCCCGGACGCCTCACATCTCTCTTCCTCTCTCTCTCTTCATTTGCGGGGAGATTTGCCTTTCTTAATCTACTGGTGCTACACATCTAATCTTCTTGTCAGACTTCTAGACAAGTTTTTCGAATTTGCAAAAAAAACAACTCAATTCCTAAGAACCAATATTCGTTACAAAGTAACCATAGCCATAACAAGGCCAGAGTATACAGACCAGCATGTATGGAGGATTGGTTTCTCACGTCATCCGACCGCATGGTACTAATACTAATGAGAAATTCTCTTAGCTCGCTAAGATGGATTTCTCACAGCCTAAAATACCGTTAGGTAACTTAACTTACTTTCTAATCGGGACTTATGAATTATTAACAGCACTGATATCGTTTTTGTACATTAGCATGAAAATTCTCTGGTGTTTCTACAAATTAATCATATACAGCTACAACTGAGCTCTTCTTATGTTCCATTTGGTTGCATGGCGACTATAATATAGGTCCATCGGAGTTTGTGCTCCCGACCGATGGAGAAAAAGGATCATTTCTGCCTTTAATCATGGTTTGTCTGACAAACAATGCAGTTTATGCCGTAAAGACCTGCATATGGAGGGTGGTAAGGGTGTAACAAAAATATGACACATCAAATCTAATAAGAAGTTTGGTTGTGCACAACCAGAGAAAAGGTGATACTTATCACCCTAAAATGGTGATGACAGCATCAACCAAAATGAGTGATGAGTTAGAGCCATCACTCTTTTCCATCATCACCTTAAAAGGGTGATGGCTATCACATTAAAAGGGTGTGATAGCCATCTCCCTAAAAGGGAGATCAGCAATGAGTGTAAATCTTTAGGTTAACACCCTAAAAGGGCACTGAAAGGGTGACGACCTGGGCCATCACCCTTTTCCATCATCACCTTAAAAGAAGGGGTGATAGTCATCACCCTAAAAGGGTGATCAGCAATGAGTGGAAATCTTTAGGTTATCACCCTAAAAGGGTGATGATCATCAACCTGAAAGGGTGACGACCTGGGCCATCACCCTGAAAGGGTGAGAACATTGGCCATCACCTTTTTTCATCATCTTTGAAGGGTGATGACCAGGCGTCATCACCATAAAAGGTGATGGACCATCACCCTTTTTCTGGCTGTGTGTGGAGCAACCAAGAATAGTTTTCGTTTGAGGTGTCCTATTTTTGTTACAATAGAAAATCCTCCCTAAAAATGCCCCCAAAATACCAAAATTACGGTGGTCCAAGAGGGACAACGATTTTTGTTATATAGTTTTATTGAGTTTTCGGGGGTTCTCTTTACTTTTCGATTATTTGCTACAAACATTTTCTTGTTTAAAGTGGTAGTAAACCCTCAGACAAAGTAAAGGTAAAATGAAAGACAAATTTTAACTGTATCCAAATATATTTTTACTTAATTTTTGTGATTTTTTCTAAACGGATGAAAGTACTTTCATTTTTTCTATTGTAACTCATTTTGAATTTTCCATTTAATTGCCTCGATTTTGGTGAAACATGCACATTGAAACAGTGAGTCAGTAGTATATAAAACTGAAATTCCCCCTCTTTTATGCAAATGAGATGACGTCATCGATGACGTCACAGAGCTCTCGTTCAATCAGAAGCGAGTATTTCAAATCCGTCACAGAGCTCTCGTCCAATCAGAAGCGAGTATTTCAAATCCGTCACAGAGCTCTCATCCAATCAGAAGCCGTCTAATCTCCGGCCCTCTCCGGGATAATAGATAGCCTTTATCTGCCCTTCCGAAGCATCAATGGTATTCCACAGGGTCCCCCACAATATCCCCATCTATTTGCCCATGTTAAATGGCAAGTGGGGAACCCTCGGTTTCACCATACAATGAAAGGGTCCTACTGGGAATTGAACCCGGGTCGCTTTATCAAGAGGCAGACACGTTATCCATTAGGCTACGAGTCATATGATACAAACCAAGGTTGAAAATAGCATATATATGTCTACTATATGGCCCATACTGGCCCACTGGCCTATACGGGGAATACCTAAATAGACGTTTTGGAGCTAGGGGAGCCACTAATGGTCCAATGGGATCGAGTGAGGTATCAAAGTGAAGCATTCGTGAAGGGGCATCTGATGGGCTGGTGTGGGGTTGAAATATCGGCATTCTGCGCATGCGCGGTGGCCAAAGGGTATGAAAATAGACGTTTTGGAGCTAGGGGAGCCACTAATGGTCTAATGGGAGCGAGTGAGGTATCAAAGTGAAGCATTCGTGAAGGGGCATCTGATGGGCTGGATGTGGGGTTGAAATATTGGAATTCTGCGCATGCGCGGTGGCCAAAGGGTATGCAAATAGACGTTTTGGAGCTAGGGGAGCCACTAATGGTCCAATGGGGTCGAGTGAGGTATCAAAGTGAAGCATTCGTGAAGGGGCATCTGATGGGCTGGGTGTGGGTTTGAAATATCGGCATTCTGCGCATGCGCGGTGGCCAAAGGGTATGAAAATAGACGTTTTGGAGCTAGGGGAGCCACTAATGGTCCAATGGGATCGAGTGAGGTATCAAAGTGAAGCATTCGTGAAGGGGCATCTGATGGGCTGGGTGTGGGGTTGAAATATCGGCATTCTGCGCATGCGCGGTGGCCGAAGGGTATGAAAATAGCCGTTTTGGAGCTAGGGGAGCCACTAATGGTCCAATGGGGTCATATGAGGTATCAATGTGAAGCCTTTGTGAGGGGGCATATGACTGGACTAGTGGCTCGAGCGTTGTCACCATTCTACGCATGCGCAGACAGGGAATTGTGGGAAAAGGGTATGGAAATAGACGTTTTGGGATCTAGGGGAGCCCCTAATGGGCCGATGGAGTTGTATGAGGTATCAAAGTGAAGCCTATGTGAAGGGGCATCCAGTCATGGGTGGGTGCATGTAAATTTTTTCCTGGAAAAAAAAACGGAACACGGACTTTATCGAAAAATCCTGGAAAATGCCTATATGGGGTATGGGGGGTATATAGGTCGCCGGGCTTAACGGGGCTTGCCTATCAATAGAGTTATCTCCCCCTAGTTCCAGGGTGGGTGTATGTAAAATTTTTCCTGAAAAAATACGGAACACGGACTTTAGCCTAAATTACGGGAAAATGCCTATATGGGGTATGGGGGGTATAGCACCATCCTGGGAAACCTACTTCTATACATTTGCGGTATGGTTGTTTGGATTTGTTTTCTTAGTCTCGTCAAGACAAACATGATAGGAAGTGTCGCGGAGCGAATCGTTGAAATTTTTGGAAAAAGTTCAGGGAGACCCATATAGACCCATATAGTCCCGTACTGGGGTATAGACCCATATAGTCCCGTACTGGGGTATAGGACCAATGTTTGTCCCACTGGGAAACCTACTTCTATACATTTGCGGTATGGTTGTTTGGATTTGTTTTCTTAGTCTCGTCAAGACAAACATGATAGGAAGTGTCCCGGCACGAAACGGTGAAATTTTTGAAAAAAGTTCAGGGAGCCCCATATAGACCCATATAGTCCCATACTGGGGGTATAGGACCAATGTTTGTCCCACTGGGAAACCTACTTCTAGACATTTGCGGTATGGTTGTTTGGATTTGTTTTCTTAGTCTCGTCAAGACAAACATGATAGGAAGTGTCCCGGCACGAAATGGTGAAATTTTTGAAAAAAGTTCGAGGTCTGTCTATAGCCCATATAGACCCATATAGTCCCATACTGGGGTATAGGACCAATGTTTGTCCCACTGGGAAACCTACTTCTATACATTTGCGGTATGGTTGTTTGGATTTGTTTTCTTAGTCTCGTCAAGACAAACATGACAGGAAGTGTCCCGGCACGAAACGGTGAAATTTTTGGAAAAGTTCACCGAGGCCTGGGTAGGCCCATAGGCCTATACTGCATGGCTATGGGAGTATAGGCCCATACGGGGTGGACGTGTTGGAGTCTAGGTGAGTCCCTGGTGGTCCAATGGTGTCGTATGAGGTCTTATTTTGAAGCTCTCATGCAGGAGCACTTGACTACACTAATGGTTCGTACGTTGTCAATACTCTGCGCATGCGCAGTCTGGCCGTAGTATAGAAAGCAGGCATTTTGAGGGGGTATGTGGGTGTGTTTGGGGTAGAGATGGACCGCTATGGGTCCGAATGGGTCGTGGAAGGTGTCAAAGTGAAGCTTGTGTGGGTTAGAGTCAGAATGGTGTGTTTTTAAGTGCAAGTCGCGTTAATCTGCGCATGCGCAGTTGGTTGTAGTAAGTAAAGTGGCCATTTTGGGGCAGTACATGAAGGTATTTGGGGTCGAGATGGGCTATTCACGGTTCGAATGCGTCCTGGAAGGTGTCATCTTGTAGCTCTCGGGGTGTAGACCCTGATTTGAGGGCTGCCCACGTCACCTGTGACGTCATCGGTGACGTCATCAGTACGAGTAGTAAGTAAAGTGGGCATTTTAGGGCAGTACAAGAAGGTATTTGGGGTAGAGATGGACCATCCTTGGTCCGAATGCGTCATGGGAGGTGTCATGTTGTAGCTCTCGGGGTATAGACCCCGATTTGAGGGATATCCACAGCATCTGTGACGTCATTGGCGACGTCATCAGTACGAGTAGTAGCGAAAGTGGGCATTTTTTAGCAGTGAAGGATGTTACTTGGTGTAGAGATGGACCATCCGCGGTGCAAATGCGGCGTGTGAGGTGTCATCTTGTAGCAACGCCCACCAACGCCATTCTTAATGCTTCAACGCCCTGGTGAAATAGCTCAGAAGCTCTGATATTCCATGGAATTGTCACTAATTCTTCGAAATGCAGTGACGCCCGTCGACGCCCGTCGTTACACCTTAAGTTGAACACTCTAACATAACGCCATGATATAGACCGGAGAGAGAACAACAACAGCAACAACATCAAGGATGACACAAGTTTTTTTCATATAGTTTATTCTCCCCAATGTTACATCATACCCACGCTGGGGGAGCCGCGTTGGGTATATTTACAATTCAAGAAGATTCTTGTCCAATCAGAGGCCACCATTTGCATCTGTCATATTCGTTCCTGTCCGTTAGATGTATTCTAAGCTACTCTTGTCCAATCCGAAGTCGCCATTTCAGAAAGTTCCATCTTCGGCCATGTTCGCTCTGAACCGTTTGTTCTAATCGTCTTCGGGCAGGCCAGGATACCGTTGAGGAAACATATCCTCAGATAGTTGTTTGCGCATTCTGAGTATCTATCAGTGCATGGGTGAATACTTTCATCCGATGGGGGTGGTGGGTCAGTTTAACCACGAAGAACGTAACATTGGTGACCCTCTCCACTATCCACTTGGTGTTGGGACGCTGTTCATTGGCCCATTCCAAGGGATCCACAGTGTCCAGTTGGGCCAGCATCGTCTCTAGCGACGCCCGATTGGTAATGGTGAAAGGATGGTCGTACACTGGGTTGATGGCACTGGAATAGAAATAGCACAATTCACGCGTCATCTTATGGCATAAGATGTACCCAAATGCTACATTTAATGTGAAGGACGTAGGTTGGTCATTGAAGATGGCTTCCACGTAGCTGCGTTGACGGGCGAGATCGGTCAGTCGGAAATTGTACAAGTTCAATATAGGGCGATGACGGTGGAAGCAGTGTCGGATCATGGACCAATGGCGTCGATACATCTCACTCACTGGATGATCTTCGGGTAAGAGATCGCTGGGAACATCCACCGCATCTTCCAGAAAATGTTCGTTGTTGTCAGGCGTATGACTGGAAACAGTAATGCTAGGGACCGGCTGGATATCTAGGCTCTTCTGAGCTGTGGGTATAGGCAGGCTCTCCGTGATCGCATCACCAGTGGCCGTGATCGCATCCCAGTGGCATTCTCCTCCCCGGGTTCATCTTCAGTGGATCTGTCCCTCCTGGGTGCCTCTTTAGTGGAAAGTTGTCCCTCATGCCGTGGTGACGGACCATGAATCAAACGCTCATGCCGTTTTAACTGACTGGGTCGTTTGAAGAGTTGACCACATTCTTCGCATGGACGCTTGGATGGCCCATGAATTGAACGTTCATGGCGCTGTAAATGATCTGGGCGCTGAAACGACAGTGTAGGCCTACATATCGTACAGCTATACCGGGCGGTTCCATCGTGCTTGGTAGCCTCATGGCGGCGCAAGTCGTGCCGGCGAGTGAATGATTTCGAGCACGTAGTACAAGTGAACATCTTGGTGGTTGACAGAGTGTCTGATGAAACGGCCAGGCCGTTTCCTTTTTATAGCAAGCTAGCTGTTGATCTATTTTTAGCACAATCAATTCAACTTGGACGTCAGCGACAAGAACCCGGATGTAGGCGCGGACGTCAGCGACAAGAACCCGGATGTAGGCGCGGACGTCAAACAGGCGCTCCTGTGGTGCACCCTGTACCCTAGGATGTTCACGAATGTTCCACCATCCCCGAATTCTACCAGTCCCAGGTCCAGAAGCTCTCATGTCCTGCATGTGAATAGTCAGTCATATTGTGTGTGTGTGCATGTTTGCGTCTGTGTGTATGCATCTGGGTGAGTGTGTGTGTACGTGTGTGTGTATGTGTCTGTGTATGTGTCTATGCGTCTGTGTGTATACGCCTGTGTGTGTGTGTGTGTGTGTGTGTGTGTGTGCTTGCTTGTGTGTGCTTGCGCGTGTGTACGGGTGTGTGTATGTGTGTGTGTGTGTGCGTTTGTGTGTGTATGCGTGTGCGTGTATGTGTATGTGTGTGTGTAATGCGTGTGCGTGTGTGTGTGCGTGTGTGTATGCGTGTATGTGTGTATGCGAGATATCCGAGACCCATATAGACCCATATAGTCCCATACTGGAGGAATAGGACCAATGTTTGTCCCACTGGGAAACCTACTTCTATACATTCGCGGTATGGTTGTTTGGATTTGTTTTCTTAGTCTCGTCAAGACAAACATGATAGGAAGTGTCCCGGCACGAAACGGTGAAATTTTGGAAAAAAAAGTTCGAGGTCTGTCTATAGCCCCAACCACCACCAACTCCAGCAACATCACCGCCAAACACCACCAACACCACCACCAACGCCAACAACGCCACCACCAACGCCACCAACGCCACCACCGGGCGTTGACGGGCGTCAACGCCCGGTGGTGGTGGTGGTGGTAGCCCCCGTGTGGCAGAGCTCTTGGATCGGGGCTCTCGGAGCTCAAAGCTTGCGGAGCTCAGAGCTCGGAAATGACGTCATCGCAGGCATGCGCAGCGTGTGTATGTGTGTGTGTGTATGTATGCCTCTGTGTGTGTGTATGTGTGTGCTTGCGAGTGTGTTTCTTGGATCGGAGCTCTTGGAGCTCAAAGCCTGTGGAGCTCAGAGCTCGGAAGTGACATTTGCATATGACCTCTGTGAGGTCACTCCCGGGGCGCGCGGTGTAAAGGTTTCCACCGCGGTGGAAACCTTTGCGCGCCGGGGTCAAAGGTAAGTTCCGGTCACGTGAACGGAAGCGGAAGTGACCTCACAGAGGTCATATGCAAATGTCACTTCCGAGCTCTGAGCTCCACAGGCTTTGAGCTCCAAGAGCTCCGATCCAACAAACACACTCGCAGGCACACACATACACACACACAGAGGCATACATACACACCCACACATACACACGCTGCGCATGCCTGCGATGACGTCATTTCCGAGCTCTGAGCTCCGCAAGCTTTGAGCTCCGAGAGCTCCGATCCAAGAGCTCTGCCACACGGGGGCTACCACCACCACCACCACCGGGCGTTGACGCCCGTCAACGCCCGGTGGTGGCGTTGGTGGCGTTGGTGGTGGCGTTGGTGGCGTTGGTGGTGGTGGTGTTGGTGGTGTGTGGCGGTGGTGTTGGTGGAGTTGGTGATGGTTGGGGCTATAGACAGACCTCGAACTTTTTTCAAAAATTTCACCGTTTCGTGCCGGGACACTTCCTATTATGTTTGTCTTGACGAGACTAAGAAAACAAATCCAAACAACCATACCGCGAATGTATAGAAGTAGGTTTCCCAGTGGGACAAACATTGGTCCTATACCCCAGTATGGGACTATATGGGTCTATATGGGTCTCGGATGTCACGCATACACACATACACGCACACACACGCACACACATACACACAGACGCATACACGCACTCGCGTACACACACAAGCATACACATACACACGCACGCGTACACACACGAATACACACTCTCGCAAGCACACACAGACGCATAAACACACATGCATACACACACGCACTCGCACACATACATACACACACACACACACGCACACACACACGCACACACATACACACAGACGCATACACGCACATACACACATACATGCACACGCATTACACACACACATACACATACACGCACACGCATACACACACAAACGCACACACACACACACACATACACACACGCGTACACAGCTAGCTTGCTATAAAAAGGAAACGGCCTGGCCGTTTCATCAGACACTCTGTCAACCACCAAGATGTTCACTTGTACTACGTGCTCCAAATCATTCACTCGCCGGCACGACTTGCGCCGCCATGAGGCTACCAAGCACGATGGAACCGCCCGGTATAGCTGTACGATATGTAGGCCTACACTGTCGTTTCAGCGCCCAGATCATTACAGCGCCATGAGCGTTCAATTCATGGGCCATCCAAGCGTCCATGCGAAGAATGTGGTCAACTCTTCAAACGACCCAGTCAGTTAAAACGGCATGAGCGTTTGATTCATGGTCCGTCACCACGGCATGAGGGACAACTTTCCACTAAAGAGGTACCCAGGAGGGACAGATCCACTGAAGATGAACCCGGGGAGGAGAATGCCACTGGTGATGCGATCACGGAGAGCCCGCCTATACCCACAGCTCAGAAGAGCCTAGATATCCAGCCGGTCCCTAGCATTACTGTTTCCAGTCATACGCCTGACAACAACGAACATTTTCTGGAAGATGCGTTGGATGTTCCCAGCGATCTCTTACCCGAAGATCATCCAGTGAGTGAGATGTATCGACGCAATTGGTCCATGATCCGACACTGCTTCCACCGTCATCGCCCTATATTGAACTTGTACAATTTCCGACTGACCGACCTCGCCCGTCTACGCAGCTACGTGGAAGCCATCTTCAATGACCAACCTACGTCCTTCACATTAAATGTAGCATTTGGGTACATCTTATGCCATGAGATGACGCGTGAATTGTGCTATTTCTATTCCAGTGCCATCAACCCAGTGTACGACCATCCTTTCACAATCACCAATCGGGCGTCGCTAGAGACGATGCTGGCCCAACTGGACACTGTGGATGCCTTGGAATGGGCCTATGAACAGCGTCCCAACACCAAGTGGATAGTGGAGAGGGTCACCAATGTTACGTTCTTCGTGATTAAACTGACCCACCACCCCCATCGGATGAAAGTATTCACCCATGCACTGATAGATACTCAGAATGCGCAAACAACTATCTGAGGATATGTTTCCTCAACGGTATCCTGGCCTGCCCGATGACGATTAGAACAAACGGTTCAGAGCGAACATGGCCGAAGATGGAACTTTCTGAAATGGCGACTTCTGATTGGACAAGAGTAGCCAAGAATACATCTAACGGACAGGAACGAATATGACAGATGCAAATGGTGGCCTCTGATTGGACAAGAATCTTCTTGAATTGTAAATATACCCAACGCGGCTCCCCCAGCGTGGGTATGATGTAACATTGGGGAGAATAAACTATATGAAAAAAACCTTCTTCTTGTTGTTGTTC
>JAVTVY010007042.1:0-37549 GCA_036873755.1 Hanleya hanleyi
ATGAACATGACCATGAACATGAATCCCATGGATTCCAAAAGAAAGGCAGAAAGTTGGAAACGAAACCGGCGAGCATTGGTGAGTATCTGCATCAATAATAAAGATGACATTAACCCTTTGCTACTCATAACGGCCGAAACCGGCCTCTTCCTTGTTCACCCATAACGGCCAAAAGCGGCCGTACATACCTGTGCCCTTTGCGTGACGATTAATTAAAATTTAATTAGTCTAAATGAACAACGATGTCCTTCCGCGGTTTCTCTATATTGCACGCTTTCAATTTGGAAATCCCCTTCTTAACTCTCGAGCCTCGTTTTCGTTTACGGCGGGAAAATGCGAGAGATTGTCGTCAGGTGAAAACAGAGGAAGATGGCGGCCTCGTTGATCGAATCGAGTGACTCCTCGGACGACGATTTCTTGGGATTTTCTCCCGAAAATCTCGCTGAACGAAATAATGAAATCTATATAGATGAAAGCGGATATGATTCTGAGTCTGATGTTAGTATTTCTGACGTTTCTTCGAACGATGACAGCGATAGCGAGCGTGATGGAAGTGACGACTCAGATCCTGGCACACTGAAGTGGAAGACTGAATATGCCGATATCAATGTCGATGAATTTACGGACACTGGTAGTGGACCGAAAGATCATTTACCTGAAGACTCTACCCCTCTGAATTTTTTTTATTTGTTATGGAATCCTTTACACTTTGATGTGATAGCCAGAGAGACGAATCGTTACGCGAAACAGAGAATAAATGTCAGTGGGAAAGAGGACCCCATGTGGTACGAAACGACACCTGAGGAGATCAGAGCGTTTTTCGCGATAAACATTATCATGATGGGGATAAAACGGTTGCCGCAACTTTGGTGTTATTGGAGTGAAGATCCAAAATTCAGATGTGAGTTTATTTCCAAAATAATGCCAAAGAACAGGTTCTTGAAAATAAATCAGTATTTACATCTGCGCGATAATACAGATGCACCTGAGAGAGGAACACCTGACCACGATCACCTGTACAAGGTGCGCCAGGCCATTCAAATGTTGAAGTCCAGATTTTACAACAGGTACTACCCACATAGTGATTTGGCCGTGGATGAAGGCATGATTGCGTATAAAGGTAGACTGTCCTTCAAACAGTACATGCCCCAAAAACCCATAAAATGGGGAATAAAGGTATGGCAACTTTGTGACTCAAGCAATGGTTACTGTGCAAATTTAGAAATTTACACAGGTAAAGCAAAAGAAATTTGAAAGCACGGACTCGGTCATCATGTCGTAATGTGTCTGTCCAAGCCCTTCTTCAACAAGAATCACCATATATACTTTGACAGATTCTTTTCAAGTGTTCAACTTCTGTCTGATTTGTTGTCGAATGGCACCTATGGCTGTTCAACAGTCATGCTGAATAGAAAAGGACTCCCACCTGCAATCAAGAAAGAAGCTGCTAACCTGGCAAAAGGGGAGTCTGTCATGTCTCAGTGTGGAAATCCTGTTGTTACTGTGTGGCGTGACAAACGTAACGTTTCTTTCCTCGCCACAAATTGTGATGCTAAGCTTGTTTATTATACCAGGAAGCAACACACACCTGTCATCGCACCTGGGGACACAGGTGCAACAGTTAGTCATCGGCCTCAGGTGGTTGGGGTATACAATGAACACATGTGGGGAGTGGACAGGTCTGATCAAATGCGGTCCTACTATCCTGTTGGTCGTCCATCAAATAAATGGCGGCGGTACATCTTGTGGTACCTCGTTAACTTGACAATAGTGAACGCTTTTCTGTTATTCTCGTTAGCAGACCATAACCCACCTTTGCCAAAGTTCTATTCACACCTGAAATTTAGATCGGACTTGGCTGAGTTGTTGTGTGCTGGATTTTGGTGTCGAAAGAGGAAATCTGGGGGGAGACCATCCAAAAGTGTGAAACGGTTTCATGTTGGAATTCCGATGGCAAATTTGGGTGCACACAAACTAGAAAGGATTTCAGGTAGAAAAAGAACCTGCAGAAATTGCATCATCAACGGTCAGAAAACGACAAAGGGTCGGTCTGTTGAAACCTCTTTTAGATGTGGATGGTGTGACATCCCCTTATGCAAGGTTAACTGTTTTCTTCAATATCACAATGGACAGGAAGAGTAAACAATTACAGGCTGTCCTGTATCATGAATACATCGACTAATTACAGGTGTGCTTTATTTCCTTATTATTACCTGTTGTTACCTGTGACCTGTTTCCATGTTATCAGAATTACTTTCACCAATAAACCTTGAGGTTTAGGGTCATATTATTTATTACTACTTTTAGAAATCAGTCCTGAAGAATAGTTGAATTTCATCTGCAGGCTCATGGACTTGTGAAATCACCTGTATGAATTATAACCTTCGTTAACCGGTCAGTTTCCTGGTCACCTGTGAAAAATAATAGCGTATGTTATTCCTGTCGTTTCTGAGTCATGGATTTTCCAATAAATATGAAATAATTGAACACAGAACTACCAATATATTGTCTTATAGTCTTTATTCAGTAATTTTTTACCTGTTTCTGAAGTTCATTAACATCCAGGTGAAAAAAATATTGTCAAATACAGAATTAGATAGTAGATACATGTTCTGTAGTCTCCAGGTAACATTGTCTGAAACTTTGATGCATATTGTTAACTCCCTTGGCTCTCTCACAGCTGACTGAATATACAAGCAATTTTTTACTGAATATTTCCCAGAAATCCAAATCCCTGGGGTAGTTTTGCATGCACAACTGCAAGTAGCAAAGGGTTAATGTAAACTTGATAGCCTATTCAGATATACTGTAAAACATGAAACTTTCGCGATTTTCCAATTTAAAAAAATTTGCGACATGAAACTTTCGAGATTCTCTCTGTGCCAGAAAAAAAAATTAATTTACAAATTGTTCATACTATTACTAATAGACATGGGAAATACATACCGGAGGCGGCAATATCGGCAAAGCCACGTGTATTCACATGCGGGTGTGCTCAGTGTGGTCGTTTCACAGTACCAACACGAACCTAACAAAAGACGGCATTAATTTTACTGGTATTCAAACAGAGGTTTCCTGACAGTTGGGGCAGATTATTTCAATCCCGCTGTTTCAGCCTTAAAAGGAATTCCCATAGGTAAACAAACCCTGTATCGTGATATATCATGCAGGTAGTTGTCATTTGAACTCCGCAGTCGCTTCTGAATAGAGCTTAGGTGGTGAGAAAACAATTGCTCTCATGTCCTTCCTCTGTCGTTGTTGTTGCATTCTTGTCTTCGCCCTTGTCATATGAACATGTTTGAAATGTCGAAAACAATTGCTCTCATGTCCATTCTCTGTCGTCGTTGTTGTCGCGTTCTTGTCTTCGTCCTTGTCATATGAACATGTTTCTTTCGCGTGCATAAAACTTTCGCGATTTATTCCAATCGCGAAAATCGGGAAAGTTTCATGCACGCGAAAGAAACATGTTTTACAGTAACTGATATTCCATCATGCATTGTCATGGTGCCAAGCATGTTCAAACACAACGACTATATTTCAATTTTCTATAGAACGATGCTTCCATAAATAGAATAGCATATATGGACCAATTTCCTAATGCCATTAATCAGAAACAGATTAATATATCTTCGATTCATGGCTTCTTTACCTATTATTGCAAGCTATTGTTACAACAAATATAGGTGAATATTTTATTTTATTTTTGAGAAAACAGAAATAAACTAATGGATAATGTTTTTTCACACAGGCGTATTCAACAGTGGGCACCCCTGATTATATAGCCCCGGAAGTGTTCATGCAAACTGGTTATACAAGCTCCTGTGATTGGTGGTCACTGGGTGTGATCATGTATGAAATGTTAATTGGTGAGTACTTGTAGGAATATCTCTCATATATTTATTATGCTTTTGTTTGAGTGGAATGAGCACATGTATTTGGAAAGAAAGATACAGTTTGTTTATCCAGACTGATAATTTTAAATGTTTTGTAGCATTTTACCATAGATATGCACCTTGGTGTATCAGTGTAACTGATTACACTCTTAAGGTCCCCAGTTATTGCCTTGTCAAGCTCTGGATGTTTCAGTTAAAAGAAGTTATTTTAATCATACTTAACTGAAACACAGAATTTTACAATCCACTTTAAATAAATGAATAAAGACTGAGGCACACTGTGAACTGTCTAGAATCCTTAACTCGTTATACCCCCCGACACGTAGTGTAGGGGGCGTATACTGGTTTCAGCTTGTCCGTCCGTCCGTCCGTCCGTACGGATGTCCGTATGTCCGTCCGTAACATTTCGTTTCCGGAGCATAACTTGACAACCGCCAGTTGGATTCCTCTCAAATTTGGTATGCAGCTACCATACCATGAGACCTTGCTTGGGATTGCGCTTGGCGCATGTGCGTCTACAGGTGGCGCCACCTAGGGTCATTCCGTAACATTTCGTTTCCGGAGCATAACTTGACAACCGCTACTTGGATTCCTCTCAAATTTGGTATGTAGCTACCTTACCATGAGACCTCGCTTGGGATTGCGTTTGGCGCATGTGCGTCTACAGGTGGCGCCACCTATGGTCAAAGTTTCTCATGTCAGTCCGTAACATTTCGTTTCCGGAGCATAACTTGACAACCGCTACTTGGATTCCTTTCAAATTTGGTATGCAGCTGCCATACCATGAGATCTCGCTTGGGATTGCGTTTGGCGCATGTGCGTCTACAGGTGGCGCCACCTAGGGTCAAAAGTTTCTCAAGTCAGTTTGTAACATTTCGTTTCCGGAGCATAACTTGACAACCGCCAGTTGGATTCCTCTCAAATTTGGTATGCAGCTACCATACCATGAGACCTTGCTTGGGATTGCGTTTGGCGATGTGCGTCTACAGGTGGCGCCACCTAGGGTCATTCCGTAACATTTCGTTTCCGGAGCATAACTTGACAACCGCTACTTGGATTCCTCTCAAATTTGGTATGTAGCTACCTTACCATGAGACCTCGCTTGGGATTGCGTTTGGCGCATGTGCGTCTACAGGTGGCGCCACCTAGGGTCAAAAGTTTCTCATGTCAGTTCGTAACATTTCGTTTCCGGAGCATAACTTGACAACCGCTACTTGGATTCCTTTCAAATTTGGTATGCAGCTGCCATACCATGAGACCTCGCTTGGGATTGCGTTTGGCGCATGTGCATCTACAGGTGGCGCCACCTAGGGTCAAAAGTTTCTCAAGTCAGTTCGTAACATTTCGTTTCCTGAGCATAACTTGACAACCGCTACTTGGATTCCTCTCAAATTTGGTATGTAGCTACCTTACCATGAGACCTCGCTTGGGATTGCGTTTGGCGCATGTGCATCTACAGGTGGCGCCACCTAGGGTCAAAACTTTTCTTGTCGGTCCGTAACATTTCGTTTCCGGAGCATAACTTGACAACAGCTAATTGGATTCCTCTCAGATTTGGTATGTAGCTACCTTACCATGAGACCTTGCTTGGGATTGCGTTTGGCGCATGTGCTTCTACAGGTGGCGCCACCTATGGGCAGAATTTTCTCAGTTGGTCCGTAACATTCCATTTCTGGAGCATAACTTGACAACGGCTGATTAGATTCTTCTCAAATTTTGTATGTAGCTGCCATACCATGAGACCTAGCTCAGGATGTTGCATATCATGCGTCTACAGGTAGTAAGTTTAATATTTCACTTCCCATTTACTTCCTTTTCCTCTTCAATATGGTTATCCAGATGACAGTAATTCGCCTATCTGTTGCAACAGCCCATTTCAAGTCTACACGGTTCTAGTGGTAACAGTTAGGTAAAACACAATATGCCTGCATAACCCCATTCTCAACAATCATTATTAACATCAATTTTCTGAACAATCCATTGAACTCATCTGAGTATCGTCACGACACATGCATAGACAATCCGTTAACCGCACTCCAACCGAGCGAGGTCTCATTGTCAACTAGTTACATACCGTGCCGCCACCCATAACATGTATACTTATATTCCTCTACAAATACTCGTCAATTTCTATCAAATGTGCATCCGGGGGTATCTTGTAAGCATGCTTACTGATGATTTCCACTGCCACAATCCCATTCAGCTTACTCGTGAAACGTTAACCACCCCCATGTATCTATGC
Organism: Hanleya hanleyi; assembly: GCA_036873755.1. Lineage (NCBI taxonomy): Eukaryota > Metazoa > Mollusca > Polyplacophora > Lepidopleurida > Hanleyidae > Hanleya > Hanleya hanleyi. The sequence continues at coordinate 6,136 of JAVTVY010007042.1, forward strand.
CCTTACGGGGGGTATCTTGTAAGCAGCCTTACTGATCATTTTGATCAAATGTGTGCATCCCTCAGACTATGCTCTAGTTGATTCATATTTTAGTGCTTAAGAAAATGCCTCATTTTAAAGAACTTACTTAAATTAAATTTGAAAAAATATCCATCAAGCCATAAGAAGTCATTTATTTTGGGAACTGTATGTCATTGTATATTCTTCTCTCATCCAATCAATTTATTTTTGTGTCTTTTTTTTTTTTCATTCAGGTTATCCGCCATTTTGTTCTGAAAGTCCCCAGGAAACCTATAGAAAAGTGATGAACTGGCGAGAAACTCTTATATTCCCCCCTGAAGTGCCAATTTCAAATGAGTCCAGAGAATTCATACAAAAGTAAGATAGGTCACAGTGCTTATTGATGTACATGTATTCACCATGATCAAATGTTCAACAATCGACTGGCAACTGGTGTTATTGTCCCCCGCTACTTAGTAGGGGGGGACTTAGAAACACCGGTGTCCGTAATTCCGTAATTCCGTGATTCCGTAATTCTGTAATTCCGTAATTCCGTAAGATTTTCTTGTCCGGACAATAACTCGTGAACGATTTAACCGATCAACTTCAAACTTGGGGTGTGCCTTGACATTGGCGAGAGGACGGTTGGGATTGTTTTTCAGCAATGTGCGTAATCCAATATGGCCGCCGTCAGCCATTTTGGATTATAAGCAGTACGATCTTAGATTTTCTTGTCCGGACAATATCTCGTGAACGATTTAACCGATCAACTTCAAACTTGGGGTGTGCCTTGACATTGGTGAGAGGACGGTTGGGATTGTTTTTCAGCAATGTGCGTAATCAAATATGGCCGCCGTCAGCCATTTTGGATTATAAGCAGTTCGATCTTAGATTTTCTTGTCCGGACAATAACTCGTGAACGATTTAACCGATCAACTTCAAACTTGGGGTGTGCCTTGACATTGGTGAGAGGACGGTTGGGATTGTTTTTCAGCAATGTGCGTAATCAAATATGGCCGCCGTCAGCCATTTTGGATTATCAGCATTTCGATCTTAGATTTTCTTGTCCAGACAATAACTTGAGAACGATTTAACCGATCAACTTCAAACTTGGGGTATGCCTTGACATTGGTGAGAGGACGGTTGGGATTGTTTTTCAGCAATGTGCATAATCTAATATGCCGCCATCAGCCATATTGGATTATAAGCAATTGGATCTTAGATTTTTTTGTCCGGACAATAACTCGTGAATGATTTAACCGATCAACTTCAAACTTTGTGTGTGCCTTGACATTGGTGAGAGGACGGTTGTGATTGTTTTTCAGCAATGTGCGTAATCTAATATGGCCGCCGTCAGCCATATTGGATTGTAAGCAGTTGAATCTTGTCTGGACAATAACTCGAGAACGATTCAACCGATCTACTTCATACCTGGGGAGTGCCTTGACATTGTTGAGAGGAGGATTAGGATTGTTTTTCAAGGACGTGCTTAATCCAATATGGCCACCATCGGCCATACTGGATTTCATTGGATTTTAAGCAGTTTGATCTTGTCCGGACAATAGCTGGAGTACGATTCAACTGATCTACTTCAAACTTGGGAGTCCCTTGACCTTAGTGAGAGGACAGTCATGTATTATGTTTTATGGATGTGCATAATCCAATATGGGTGCCATCTGCTGTATTAGATTATGTTAAGCTCATCAGCGATATCTCCATTTTCAAATCATACTCTTATCAATGATATGAGATATCATCGACCCCAAAAAATCGACCATAGAGGTCCATGGCCCCCGCAGCAGCAGCGCCAGTTATGGTGGATGTAATCCACCATAACTGGTGCTGCTAGCGGGGGACATGGACCTCTATGGTCGATTTTTGTTTTTAAAAAAATAAGTTTTTTTATACAAAACAGTCCTTCATTTTTCTTTCTGTATAATTTGGTTTAGTCAAACCTGGGTAAGACTTCTAATTAAACACTACAATGTGATGCTGTAGACTAATCAGAGTGTTTCACAAGGCATACATCTTAATCAATGTCTGATGTATGTTTATGAAAACATGATTACCAATGTTCAATCTTCTTAAAGGTGAAATGCAAAGGTTTTCAAATTTTCATTAAAATATTCTTCGTGGGCTAGTTAATGATGGAAATATCAGCCTATTTATTTCGTTTGGTTTTATTTGAAGTATTTTGTCTCTTGGTAGCTTTTGAAAAGTACTTCAAAGTTGGCATCTCAAGCCCGGCCAATTTGAGAAATGAAATCCGCGTCGCTTATCTGCCCTTGTTTGACGCTGTTTTGTGACGTCACATCAGACCACCTGGCCGAGCATCAATACTTGTAACGTTCAGTCTCCGGGCGGCTGGTCTGACGTGACGTCACAATCAAGGAAAGATAAGCGATGATGTTTTGCAAATCTGAATTCAGCTGTGCTAGGAGTACCAATTTTTAAAAAGATTCTAGCAGACAAAATAATTTAAATTTAACTAAGTGAATTAGATTGACTGGTATTTCTATGATTATTCAACCTATATAAAATGTAGAGAGGAGAATCTAAAAACCTTTGCATTTCACCTTTAAGTCTATGTATTTTATTTGGCAGGTTTTGTTGTGATGCAGAGCACAGATTAGGTGCCAATGGTGCTGAAGAGATCAAATCTCAGGTCTTCTTTAAAGGTGTCGACTGGGAACATATCAGGTAAGGACATTCTGCAGAACTTCAATACCTGCTTAAACAATGACTGAACAGTACTAATCTAAGCTATGGTTGTCAATACTCGAATGAAATAGATATAGTGTAAGGAGTAGAAAGTGTATAGTTTAAGTTCCTCAGACTTGGGGAGATCTTCTAACTTTTGAAATGTAGTATATTTACCCCTCGGCCATAGGGTTTTGTCATCAGTGACTTCTGTTGGTCAGTCTGTTTGTCCATATTCGATGTGAACATGATATCTCTTGAAGCACTTTAACCAGATTCTCCAAATTCATACAACAGTTGCAGCTGACAATTGGCTAGAAGCCAATTGAAGATGGATGGCCGTAACCTATTTTTAGAGGGGGGGCATATAACAATCGCTTTGTCCGTCCGTCCGTCCGTCCGTCGTACCGTCCGAATATCTTGTCCGCGCGATATCTCGGTTAATATTTGATGGACAAGATTGAAACTTGCATGGAATGTGGCCAGTGCCTAGTAGTTGTGCATCGTAGAGTTTTTTCCGAGTTCCGGTATAATTTTCAAGAGTTATGGCCCTTTTTCTGAAATCTCTGGGAATGGGACTTGTCCGGGCTGGATCTTGGTTAATATTCTATGGACAAGTACGAAATTTGCATGATATGTGGTCAGTGCCCCGCAGTTGTGCAGCGGAAAGTTTCTTCCCATTTCGCTTATATTTTCAGGAGTTATGACCCTTTGTTCCTGAAATTTCCGTGAACTGGGACTTGTCCGGGCTGGATCTTGGTTAATATTGTACGGACAATTTTGAAATTTGCAGGATATGTGGTCAGTGCCCTATAGTTGTGCAGCGTGAAGTTTCTCCGCGTTTCACGTATATTTTCAAGAGTTATGGCCCTTTGTTCTTCAAGTTTTTCTGAATTTGGACTTGTCCGGGCTGGATCTCGGTTAATATTGTATGGACAAGTATGGAATTTGCAGGATATGTGGTCAGTGCCCTGTAGTTGTGCAGCGTGAAGTTTCTCCACGTTTCGCGTATATTTTCAAGAGCTATGGCCCTTTGTTCTTAATCTTTGTGAATTGGGACTTGTCCGGGCTGGATTGCGGTTAATTTTGTATGGACAAGTATGAAATTTGCATGATATGTGGTCAGTAGTTGTGCAGCATGAAGTTTCTCTGCTTTCGGTTATATTTTCAAGAGTTATGGCCCTTTGTTCATTAAACCTAAGTGAATGGGATATATTTATTTTGTTCAGGCTGGATCTCCGTCCATAACCAATTTGGACTGGGAAAATGGCTATAAAATTGTTATTCTACATTCCAAAGCAGACCACATAGGTCCTGAAGTATGAAATTGCCCCAAAAAGAGTGAATTGGGTGCAAAATTCAAAGTTCGCTGATCGCTTCATAATTTCACCACAAGGAATGTAGGTCTCATAACCAGGTCACATTTTCGGATTTGGCGAAAGCGCTGGCGACCATCTTGCATCAAAACATTGTATTATTACTTGTTGGTCGATACTTGGAATATGTATTATGCGAGGCATGCCGAAAAAAATGACTGAAACAGAATTTTTATAATTATCTAAATTAGGCCTCCACCGACCAATACAGAACAGAACAATGGCGGGGCAGCAGGGGTTATTCTAGCCCAAAATTGTTCATAAACTCAATTTCAAAATTTTGAAAACTCAATTTTTTTTCGCGCCTCCGGCGCGCAAAGAAATCTACAATACTCAATATTTTTGCCTTTTTCATCAAAAAAGTGATGAAACTCAATTTTTCCAACTTTTTCATCGCACCAATTACAGAACTGAGGTTAGTCATATGTTTGATCATATGTTTACGAAACTTCTTCAGAAACCATAGGTTGTTTAGCATGACCTCATGCTAATTAAAACATACATGCTAGATGCTATAATTATTAATTATTGAAGCTAAATTTTTTACCATTAACAGAGAAGACTGTGATCGAATATACAACCTGGCAACATTCCTATTGTGCAGATTTATACACTCTGAAATCTCTCATAAATATCGCCAGAAAAAAATATTTATGAAATAATTATTCTTTAAAGAGACATTTTAAGTTTGCTTTATTTTAATTGAAACATTATGTAAATAATTATGGTAGACAGTAAAACTCAAATGCACACACATTGTGTAAACAGAAATCAAGGGAAAAAACTCTTACTTGTGATCAATATTAAAGATAACTGCAGAATTTATTACCCGAATTTTCAACATCAGGAGTCCCCTCTTATTGAAATCTTCTTTATTTCTTTTACACTGATTGAAGATATGGATTCTCTGTCCACGGCGACGAATTTTGTATGTCCGTCGTCCTCAAGCTACGAGTATAATATTGGTCGACAGTCTGTGTTGTTGTTGTTGTCGGGAGTGAAGACGTGAAGCGCTCGACCATTTCGCTCAAAAGCGTTTCATCAAATAAATGGATGGTTAAATGAATTGGTTGATGAGTAAACAACTGATCCATAAACTGAAACCACGATGGCTTTGGTACGCGACCGTCAAAAGTGCCGGAGTTAAAAATTTACTGCCACGTGCTTGACACGAGGGAATCCTCGCTAGAAAAGGACTGTGCCTCGTTTTGAACTACGGCCGTACGGCTTTCCCCAAGAATGTGAACCAAGATGGCGGCTCTTCAGTCGCCTTCGCGCTGACTCGCGCTGTGAAGGTTCATTCGTTTTACTTAGATTTGCTTACTTATTTCTTTTACGAACAATAACTACTGATAATTAAAATACATGCGGCATTATTTATTTCCAAAATATTGATGCGGGCGGGTCATGCGAAACAACCTATCAACTGACAACTGGTATGTTGTGGGAAAACTCAAAAAAAATTTCACAAACGGCAAAAATTGCAAAACTCAATTTTTTTAATCAAAACTCAATTTGAAATTTTTCTGCAAAACTCAATATATATTGTTTTTCAAAAACGGCTAGAAAAACCCCTGGGCAGTGTCGGATTAAAGCGGAAGGGGGGGCATACAATTGAGCAATCTCTGATTGCTTCCTTGCTGTGTTTCAAGGTCAAATTACATGTTAAAATATCTATGTGGTACATTTAGCATATTTCTTTGAGGATTAAAACGACCTCCCTGAATTTATAGCACAGATGCATCTGATTCTTGACGTATTTTCTCAAGGTCAAGTAATACTTTAACTGTTTATTCCATGCTGTTAGTACATCTATTGATAGATAAGACCTCTTCTTTCCAAATCCACACAGCAGAGGCATCTGCTCATTGACCAGGAGTTATTCCTACGAAGTACAGTACGTGAAAGAAATGAACTCAATACTGGGATGACATGATGTTAACATCATGACAACCCGATTCTGTCACGATGTTAACATGATGATAACCCGATTCTTGTCCTGATCTTGTCCCGGTTTTGTCCCGGTCTTGTTACAAGGACGACATCGGGACAACATCGGGACAGCATTGGGACGACTTCGGGACAGCATCGGGATGACATCGGGACGTCATGTTGTTATCTCCAAATTACAATCGTTTACGTGACATGTGAATACAGAGGCAATTACGTTAATGTTTACACTCGTTTGGTTCGTTTCGGTTCGGTTATTAAAATATGACCGCAAAAATTTTAAACCGGAACGAAGTTTGAACGAATTATGACCAGAATATGAACGGAGTTTGACCGAAACGAAATAACCGAAACGAAATGAACCGAACGGAGTGAACGAAGTTTGGACTACCGTAGAGCCAGTGGACTGCCCGCTGCTGCCGTTAAACTTTAATCGTCCGTACATTGCCTGTGAATAAAGTTGGATGACTGACAGAATGGCTCGGAAACCCGTATAGTTAAATGTTTACAAAATGTACTGATTGTAATTTGTTCAGATAGATAAAGAAATATGAAGCAGGTCGTCTCTACTCCCGCGGCGAAAAGCACCACGTGGTCCAAATGTGCGAACTTTGACCCTGCAGAGCTATGCCCCTGAAAACAGCCGCACCACGTACTCCTACCCGTGCGGCGCTTCTGAAGTGTGATCACCTACTGTCCACTTCCATAGTCTACCGAATTTGTGATTACAGATGAATTGATTTTCAAAATACTATAACAACTACATGGCTTGTTGTCCCAAGATTCTGTTATAGTCGGCGTCTTTTGTTTGTTTGTGAGACGAATGTATAAATTTTTATTGTACTCAGAATTAAGAGCCCCCCCCCCCCGCATTACATAACAACGGAATAAAAGAACAACATTTCACATGGGGTACATGCTGATCTAATCCCCATTACGAATATAATAATAGTAACACTTTAAATTAAGCCTAGAGCTCAAATTAACAAAAAAATGAATCCCGTTTTGCGAGACATGAGAAAAATATAAAATACCACATATCTTTAGTACTTCCATTTATAAATATCTCGCTCTGCTCTCTCATTGTTATTTATTATTTAATTATGCCCCCCCCCCCTCTAACTAGAGGGGGGGCATATAGCGATCGCTTTGTCCGTCCGTCCGTCTGTCCGTCTGTCTGTCTGTCCGTCCGAATTTCTTGTCCGAGCAATATCTCGGTTAATATTTGATGGACAGGATTGAAACTTGCATGGAATGTGGCTAGTGCCTCGTAGATGTGCAGCGTTGAGTTTTTTCCGAGTTCCGGTATAATTTTCAAGAGTTATGGCCCTTTTTCTGAAATCTCTGTGAATGGGACTTGTCCGGGCTGGATCTTGGTTAATATTGTATAGACAAGTATGAAATTTGCATGATATGTGGTCAGTGCCCCACAGTTGTGCAGCGTAAAGTTTCTTCACGTTTCGCTTATATTTTCAAGAGTTATGGCCCTTTGTTCCTGAATTCTTCGTGAATTGGGACTTGTCCGGGCTGGATCTCGGTTAATATTGTATGGACAATTATGAAATTTGCAGGATATGTTGTCAGTGCCCTGTAGTTGTGCAGCGTGAAGTTTCTCCGCGTTTCACATATATTTTCAAGAGTTATGGCCCTTTTTTCTTTAAATTTGTGTGAATTGGGACTTGTCCGGGCTGGATCTCGGTTAATATTGTATGGACAATTATGAAATTTGCAGGATATGTTGTCAGTGCCCTGTAGTTGTGCAGCGTGAAGTTTCTCCGCGTTTCGCATATATTTTCAAGAGTTATGGCCCTTTTTTGTTCAAATTTGTGTGAATTGGGACTTGTCCGGGCTGGATCTCGGTTAATATTGTATGGACAATTATGAAATTTGCAGGATATGTGGTCAGTGCCCTGTAGTTGTGCAGCGTGAAATTTCTCCACATTTCGCGTATATTTTCAACAGTTATGGCCCTTTTTTCTTCAAATCTTTGAGACTTGTAGGGCTGGATCTCGGTTAATATTGTATGGACAAGTATGAAATTTGCATGATATGTGGTCAGTGACCCATTGGTGTGCAGCGTGAAGTTTCTCTGCTTTCGGTTATATTTTCAAGAGTTATGGCCCTTTGTTTATCAAAACTAAAGTGAATGGGATATATTCATTTGTCCAGGCTGGATCTCAGTCCATAACCAATTTGGACCAGAAAAATGGCTATATTATATGTTATCCTACATTCCAAAGTAGACAACATAGGCCCTGAAATTAAAGTATGAAGTTGCCCCAAAAAGAGTGAATTGGGTGCAAAATTCAAAGTTCACTGATCGCTTCATAATTTCACCACAATATACTCCCAAGGAATGTAGGTCTCATAACCAGGTCACATTTTCGGATTTGGCGAAAGCCCTGGCGACCATCTTGCATCGAAACATCGTATTATCACTTGTTGGCTGATACTTGGAATATGTATTATGTGAGGCATGGCAAAAAAAGTGACAGAAACAGAATTTTTATAATTATCCAAATTAGGCCTCCACCAACCAATAAACAACAGAACAATGGCGGGGCAGTGTCGGATTAAAGCGGAAGGGGGGGCATACAATTGAGCAATCTCTGATTGCTTCCTTCCTGTGTTATTTATTTTAATATCTAGCGCTGCAAAAGATCTTAAATGAACGAAGAAATGTACCGTGAAATTTAAATAGAGCATTGAGTTGATGGGCCGCGAAATCCGAATGGGAAGGGGACTACAATTTCAATCAATCAAAAATCAAAATGTAATCGGGTGGGTCTAACAAAAGAAAAAATAGTTGATAAAATACTTAATTAATATTATCCTGGATGGTCCTAAAAAAAGATTCGTTCTCATCGAGGCGTACAAGGTACATTCCAAAGATGTTTTCCGTCCTCAATACAATTGTGTTGCGGAAACCTGTCGCTTATGTACGGAAGATATCACAGAGAAACAACTTATTAGACCATTCTTCCTAAATATTTACATAATACTAAAAATTTGTCTGGACTAATGTGATAACAAACGAGAAGAATGCAAGATAATTTTACCGATAGCACAGAAGAATATATAAGATAAATATTCTGATAAAAAATATTATTAAACAATTTTGAATAACTTTTTCTTTTCTCATATCGCCCAATCCTATAAAAAGTTCATAACAGATCATATTGTAAAACGCAAATAGAATGCAGATCTAGCATGAATGGACGAAATTCTTGCATAAAGCATTCACTTTTTGCACGAGAAAACCGGAATGTGAAATTGAAGACCTGCTGTGACCTTCTCGCGCGGACCTTGGCGAGAGCACTCCAGTGCAGACGTCGCGAAAGATTTCATCCCTACCTCAATTTAGAGCATATAAAATTATGTTTTTAGATCTAATATAAAGTTGATTGTAATAGAAAGAAGAAACATATATCTCTGTGAATCTGGGGATGATGAAGATCGATCTTCGTTGTTTTCTTGAAGTTGGAAATCCGTGACAAGTTGCCATTTTCAACTACTGTTCTCCGTGAATGTGAGAAAATGATTTATGAGAATGAACGCAAAAGGATGAACGGAGTTTGAACGAAATATAACCGAATTGTGTCGATAGGTGCCAAGAAATGAAATACAAATGAAAATATGTTTGATCACTATATCCAAACATGTACCATGCAGATTTATGTTCGTTTTGACGCGCTGTAGACACGCGGGTGTGAACGTTACTCACACTCACAGTAGGATGATATACCCAGTGCCACAGCCCGTACGGGATGTTGTTTGGCCCCAGCATATCAGATTTAAGGATCAGAAAAATAATCTCAATTGTACAACATATTAGTGCCAGGGTTTCCAAGTTACTTTGTAGTAATGGGAAGAGAATCAGCGGGTGAGAAAATCGGGACAAATAATCGGGACAACATCGGACCAACACTGTGACAAGATCGCGACAAGATCGGGACATGATCGGGACGTCATGATGCTGTCCCGATGTTGTCCCGATTTTTCAACCGGGACAAGACCAGGTCAAAATCTGGACAGCATGATGTTAACACGGTGAAAAGATCGGGACAAGATCGGGTTGATTTTTATTGAGTTCATTTCTTTCACTTACTGTAGGCTACCATCTGCAAATTGTCCGGTAGTCAGTCAGTGAGTCCATCCGAGACCTTTCGTCCGCAAAATAAGGAGAACCGTTGACATTAGAATATTAATTTTTTTCATGAAGGTGCATTAGGGGACTGTTACCAGCAAGTTCTGAGCTGACCAACTTTTGATGAAAATTTCTGGTGATTTTTGATGAAAATCACTTGTGATTCTGACTTGGGCCGTGCCCATCTTAATATAGGCAGGATTTCAACTTGGGGCGGGGGGATTTCCAAGAGCTCAGTGCTCGTCGGAGTCCTAATGCCTACCCTACTTCCTTGCTCCTGTGATGTTAGTCACACTGCCATGTTTAAACATGACTGAGCAGGACCTATTTTCCAAGGCCACATATATGATGTTGTTTGCACAATATCTATAGGGCTTCAGAGCTAGCTTTTCTAGATTTACACCACAGATGTAATTCTGCTTTTTGTTCCCAGCAGTAGGCTACTGACCTTGACCTATGTTCTAAGGTCAAAGTTTAAAGTTAAAGCAAATCTGTCGTTCCACCACTAATGTTATCACAATACAACTTAAACCAGTAGCATATTGAAGATGATCAATCTTGACCTATTTATCAAGATAAATGATCATTTTATCAAGATAAATATTACCTGAAGTTGATTCAATGCTGATATCACAATATTGCTTGAAAGATACTGATAGCCTTTTCAGATTCACACCCCTGCACAACTGTTTATTAACCAGAACTCTTATATAAAGGATGAATCTTGGACTTGCTCTCCCCACAGTGTCTTTCAGATAAAATAGGTCTCCTGAAGAATGCTAGCTAATCCCTAACCCTCTACACCACACTTGAGTCTGACGTTGAACCAGAACCCTCTTGATGATACGTGATTTTGGCCCGTTTTCAAACAGTCTTGCGGTACACGTATATCAATAACTGGATTATGACCAAACTTCCCTAATTAAGCAATACAGCAATACATGAATCTGGTCGTTATGTGGTTGAAATATTGCCGAACGCGACGTTAAACCTTAATTCTCTCTCTCTCTCATGAATCTGAATAACCGAGGCGTTTTGGATCCCATTGGTCCTGCAAGCTAGTTTGTTTAAATTAATTGTTTAAATTTGAATGTACTGAATTTTCTGCAGGGATCGACCAGCTGCCATTCCTGTGGGTGTAAAGAGTATAGACGACACTTCCAACTTTGACGAATTCCCAGAAATTGATCTCAAATTTCGTAAGTGAAGAACTGTTTTTGTCTTTGTTCATCGTTACGCTCAAACAGCATTGAATGCTGATGAAATTGTTCTGAAACTTGATGACATAGGCCCCCTACATCCATGACAATATAATGGCCTGTCCCCTCCCACATGTAACACAGCTTCAACTTAATTGCCAGCGCAAGGTCCCTGGACTGGCAGTCGAAAGAGCAAGCTTTAATTTGGTGTATCGGGTTACATATATGACTTCACGCCTTGCGGCACATGTACTTTGCGTTGACAATGATAATTTAATTGGTTTTGTGTTACATAAGCGATATTACATTTCTGAATAAGTGTTCATGTGTCATGCAGATGAATGAATACACAATTCATCATGTGATTCAGATTGAGAGAGATAGAATGTCATCAGGGTTTGGGACAATTGAATGTTCAAGGTTGAGGCTTGGTTGGTATGATCTGATGCTATTTCCTGGCTTGAGTGATTTTCACATGGTGTACACTAAAAAATGTGGACTTTTCGTCGGCCACTACACAAACCAAATTTTCTTTGTCAAATTGTGAAGACTGTTGTGGCTATTAGCTTTCTTTACAATGTTCTATTAAACAAGATGACCGTATGAGATACACACAACCAAATGAGATATGGAAACCCTAGGGGCCATTTCTAATTGCAAAATTTTTGATAATCTGTATATTTGTCACTTGACTGCATGGTGTTCCTGACATCTTGGTTCAAATTGAATACATTATGAATGACTGGCGCCCAGAGCCGAGGGGTTTTCAGATGCGCAGCTTCGTAATATTTTATTCAATGGTTGGTAATATTGAGATCAGCAGCGAAGCCAAATGTGTCCTCTATCTCTCTGTTGTTGAATTTTTAACAATAATGTCATAATGGTTCTTCCTTTATTTTAGACCCAGCTAACAATCCAACAACAACAGTAGCAGGTGAGTAATGCTAAAATAATACAGCAGTGTCCGATGTTTGATAACGTTAGAGAATTTCATTTTGTTGTGTGCATATATTTTGTTTGACTACATAGGGGAGATAATTTGGGGTTGTCTCCCTTACACTAGACTGCACTGTTTGGATGGCCAATATGTAGCTGTACAGTTGTAAAATATAACAATCAAACTCTATGCAAATTAAACAGAGATAAAGCTATCCTGATTTATCCCAAATTCCTGATTTTGTTTTGCAGTAACGCGTATGCATTCCAGTTTTGCAAAGCATATGAAATTAGCATAAAAACAGCATACGTTGTAAAAAAAGATATTGTGAAATATTGATAAATGTGGACATGCTGAAACACCAGTCAATTGTTTTGTAGATTATCTGCTGCACAGGTTCGTTGATGACTGGAACTATAAATATGTATTGTGTGTATGATTTCAGCTGTGCACCTTCCCCCGCCAGAGGGAGCCAAAGATCCCAAGTATAAGGACTTGGTGTTCATCAACTATACGTACAAACGATTTGAGGGCCTTACACAGCGGGGAGCAATACGCCCGCCTTTATCCAAGAGCTGAGCCCATGACCAGATGGATGCCCATCCCCGGCGTGTATGTAGTGATGAGAGAGTGAATGGCCTTGGTGTGTGACCCAGTGATATGTGTGGGCTTTACTTTAGCACAGTGATGTACAGCATTTGTGAACTCTCCGCTACCATATTGTTAACTTACAGCACTGAGCAGAGGTGAAATTGTTCATTGACCAGAACTCTTCCAGCATTCTACAGCCAGGATGTCAATATTACTGTTGATACTATTTCGTAGTATGCCCCATACGCTTCGTAGTTCTGCAGTTCATTGTTTTTACAATATATAGTCTGATGGAAGGTTGTATTAGTGGATAGTTTAGCATATTATTGGAGACCAGTCCACTTTAGTATTTTTTTAAACTTTGGAACCTTCGCTTCTGCAGTTAGATCATGCAGCAGTCACAGAAACCAAATTACGTGTGATGGTAGCTCTCTTGTTAATGGGCAATTTTTCCTCTGCTGTCAATTTGTGCAGTTGTGTAAGAATGCTAGTTTATTGTATTTATTTGGTTCCATCACCATGCGTATTACGATTTGTTTTTCTACATTCCAGGTAATATCCCGTTGACTATGTTAACACTTCATAGCTAGTTTAACTAACTGTTAACTAGCAGTTTAATTCTTGGGTATACAAAGTTGGTATATAGAGTTTTACAAGTGCTTTATTATAGGTTCAAGTGAGTGCAAAGTTTTTTCTGCAATTTCTCCCAGCATATTTTTAATTTCTTCAGTGATGGCCACTGAAGATCAAATAAACACTTCCATATTAGGCAATTCAGCAAATCATGAACTAAAGAGATTTCAGATATTACAGATTTCCGTCATATCTGAATCTGCAGAGCCATTGCACAATTTATTAAATTCAACTGTCGAAAGTACCAATTATTTCTTTTACCACTTTAAAGTTGAACCTGTCCCGAGTCTCAATCATATGACAATAAGTAATCATTTAGCAGTATAAAACTAGATTTCAGAAATGTTCTAGGTAAGGCAAATGGTGTGTCATGAGATGGTAGAGTTCTAGGTTGAAATCTCTACCACTTAACTGTTAACTGCTAGAGGATAACTGACATCTGCAACAGTTAGTGAAGATTGGACTCCAACATGTGTATGCATTCGGAATATGTTAGAATTAATACTTTTTCATGACGAAACCTGAAGGCATTCTTTACACCATTCAAATTTTTACTGTAATTAGAATGCCATACCAAGTAATGATAACTCTTTACAGTTTTCAGGATTTCATATCCACCTGAGCAAAACAAATTAGTGTACCATGATAAATTTTAACAGCAGAGTTATTTAACTTTTATGGGAGTTCAGTGCTGCAACACTATATATGTAAACATTATTAAACCCTGAATTGTTTCGACTCGAGAACAATAATTAAAACATTATTTCTTTCCTACCTCATTAAAATCGTTTCCCATCTGTTCATAAGTGTGTCATCCTGTATCCATTTGTTATGTAAAAATGTATCTTATATGGCAAACAATTCTGAAGATTTGGGACAAAGAAAGTGGTCATATTCAGATATACAAGTTGTTTGGGTGTAGCCAGTGGACTGATAATTAAATGAAGTTAACTGACTATTATATACATACCAACAACTTTGTTTGAACAGGAATGAATTTTGTTTTTGTGCTGCCATTTACACGCAGGTCTGTCAGTTAGACAATCGGTAGACCGGTTATTATACACAGATAAACGTAATGCTGACAGGTGAACAGCTGGTTGGTTCACCGTTTGACAGTGTCTGGTGACCAAAAGAACCGTGAAGCCCTTGGCTAATTGTTGTTTGTTCTTTAGCAATGGTTTACTTATTTACACCGAACTTTTGTTTTGGATAGATTTGTCGAACTTGTCAGGACCGTGCATTGATTTAAGCAAAGAATTTACAAACCAGCCAAGATTGTAGATGGATTCACCATTCCTTGACTACCAGATATTGTTGTTTGGAACAGAGTTTACAAAATGAGTTTATTAGAAAGCAGTTCGATTTGATCCTAAGATCTATAAAGAATACGTAACCTTATTTGTGTCTGGTTACATGTAGGCGTACAACTGTAAACACGGTAAACGACTGGTGTGTGTTGGTGCTAAGAGATGGATTGAGTCGTCTTTCCAACTGTTTGGAGTAATTTGTAAAGTATATAGCAATCCTCCTTGTATCTCGCTACTGAGAGACAAGGATTGGGGAAATTCTGTCCATTGTTATACTACACATACATGTACATGTATATATCAGTCTGTGATCAACATACAATACACTGTTATATGGAGATTTGTAGAAATTTTGTGGAAAGAGGTGGAGAGCCGGTAAAGTTTTATTCATATGGCTACAGTTTGTTTGTTTTAACTGCTAGTTTCTGTTTGGTGCATACATGTACTTTTGGTACTGTAAATTTGTAGTACAAATTGATTTTCTATTCTGAAATTGACCTGCATAGATCGTGGTTTAACCATATCTGCATGGTCGTCACATTTTGTGGGCAGTTCACACGTTTCATTTTGAAACAATACTTAGAGCTTAATGGACTTGCCAATTAGTGCATGAGTAAGGAAGTCAGCTTAAACAAAATCCTGTGACTTTGTTTATTAATGATCTCAAGATATCTGTAATTAGGTTGTTAATTTATGTGTGCGAGTTTGGCTGCAGGCACTACCATATATGGGATGACCTTGAGGGAGATAGGAGCACCGCACTAACTTGTATGTATGTAAAATTAAAGGTGTATATAATAGTGTACATACTCCATGATGCTTATATTATTACTGTTCATATAGCCACTGGTTATAGCGTGATCTGTCTCGGCTGTGTGATTTACATATGAAGATGATTAAATATATAGCGTAAATAGTTTTGTGCACAGGTGTATAGCTATTTTTGTAGGCAAACGATGATTAAACTAATTTAGTCTTTCAACCAGGCTGGTACGGTTGAAAATTGTTTTTGGATTGTGTAGTTTTAGTTTCCTAGAAAAGAAAACCCCTTGTATTCAGTTGATGATCACACACATTTTTCCTAGGTTGTAGACATGGGTAGAGGTACATGCAAAACCACTCATTTATTATGGTTTCCTCTTTTCATCATTTCTGTTACTGCATCGGTTCAGTTGTTAAATTCAGGATTAATATTAACATGTCCATTTCAAAAGGTTTTTGATGACGAAGTGTACACCATTCTCAGTCAGGGGACCAACTTACAAAAGTTATAAACAATGGGCATCGCCAGCCACACTAGGCGGTGCTAGTGTTCCAACAGGCATCGAAGACGTAGCGTCATAAAACGA
Organism: Hanleya hanleyi; assembly: GCA_036873755.1. NCBI lineage: Eukaryota > Metazoa > Mollusca > Polyplacophora > Lepidopleurida > Hanleyidae > Hanleya > Hanleya hanleyi. The sequence continues at coordinate 22,328 of JAVTVY010007042.1, forward strand.
TCAATTATAGCATCATTACATTATGACGTTGCCTTGGTGACGTCCAGGAAAATGACATGGGGATGCGTCAGTTACCTCTTGGTACATGTAGCCACCTGGCGTAAGTTCGGGCTGGCGAACCCCATTATAATTAACCTAGCCAAGTTATCAATAGAAATCACTCTGAAAAGTCATGGTGCCAATTTGACCACAAACTGTTTGTGGAAATGCTACAAAGACGTTGACCAGAGGGAAGACATGTACTGATTACATGTCTCCTCTTTATGTAAGAATTATGAATATCACATGCACTTGAATGCATGAAGGTTGTTACACATAAATGAATTAACACAAGTCATTATTATGCTCGGTGATTTCACTTGTAGAGGTTATAATTTTATAAATTCTGTAAGTTGGTCCCTGCTCGAGTGTAGTTTGAACAGTTTCAATTTCATCAAGCTGAGCTGACTTTTATCAACACTGACCCCGTTTTGTTGCTGGTCAGTGATTGAGTGTGCATTTGTTGATTTGGGTATGATGATTGACCAACATTGGAATTACGTGTATGTGACAACAGATGCAGGTGCAAAATAACTAGAAAGGACGCGGTACATTTTAGTAAGGATTTGGCCCCAGTGAAGTAAGGCTGGAGTGTAAAAAAAATAAAAAATACAATATTAGCTCGATTGGCATTTCTTTCATACTGAGAATAATTTCAAGTCGAGTCTCATGATTTTCGAATTATAATTGTATTCATGCATAATCACAGATTTTGAGATGAAAACACTTTCTATTTCTCTGTGCGAACAGATGAAGATTGACCATAACCAGGATGAGCAGTTTTATTCCCAATACTCGTCATTCAAACAGACAGCAGTGGATCAAAGCCAGTTCTGGTTCGGTCTATCTCCATATTTACAGGGAGAGATCAAAATCATTGATTTGGCACAAATACACTAGCTAATTCACGGTCTTCAGTCTTCTGTTTCCGTGAATTATGCGACCCCATCACAAGAACTTTAAATGAGCGAAAGACAAAATGCTTTACTTAATGCTAATAAAATAAAAAAAACAATTCTCTCGTGTTTGTAAATTTGTGAGAGCTGTTGATCACTCTCCTAGATTTTGTATTGCGAGAGTGATCGCTGTATTACGCGAGTGATTCACTCTTGGACAGTATTACTCTTCAATATATTGTCATTTTCCAGGAGAGTGATCAATAACTCTACTGGAGGGAAAGTCGGGTGAAAATAAAAGTATTATTTTATCTTTGGCAGTCATTGAGACCAAATCCTTGTTAAGTCGTACAACTTTCTTTGGTTGTCTGTTAGCCCATTGTTGGTAGTTTAAATCGTGAGTGTAATTAATGTTTTTATTTGTCTTTTTTTGTGTTTTTTTCCCCCGTGTACATTATTGTTCTTTGTCAAAATGACTAGTATTGTTGAAATTAATTTATTTTCGTTATGTTACTAATTAGAGTTGTTTGTCTGTAGATACAGTGTATATGTTACAACTCTTTAAAAAAAATCTTGTTTAGTCCATTTGTGTTCAGAGTGCTTGGTAACTTATTCCTTCCATTGTTTTTTTTCTTCAACACTAAGTGTCTAAACCAGTTGTTATATCTGTTATATGAACTTTCTTTCCCTTCACATTGTACAACTCTAGGAATTTGAACCTCGGTTGAGCACTTTAAGCATTCATTGGACAACTTCTTGAACATCTGAACTGTCATTGATCAGATTCTTTGCCAACCAATGTAGTCTGAACTTTCATTGGGCAATGTCTTGACCAACCAATGACCTGGATACCTAACCAATCATTTGTAACACCTGCTTGGGAAGATTATGAATGGTGATAAGATATGACTTTTCAGCCAGAACCATAGTCACGATGTTTGAAATTTTGTCAGTTACTTGCCGATGGGCGGTGCTTCTCTCCGGGTACTCCGGCTTCCTCCGCCAATCAAACTGACTGTCATCATATGAGTGAAAAAACCTTGAGTCTGACATTAAGCCAAATCCCCCACCCCCCATAATCACGATCAATGTTGTACGAATGCAAGTCTGTTTTCTGTAATGTGCTGCATTGTCTGTACCGTATTAATTTATTATGGTGAAGACTGACAAACCACACATTGTGGAGATCACTTAGTGTAGTCAACCTGGTTAGTGATTTTTACCATACCTTTTCTGTTTTCCTACATATTTTGGCGGTATTAAACGATATAATTTGCCATTGGTGTGATCAATGCAGTACCCTCAATCTGGCATTGTGGTCCAGTTGAGTATGCTTTCAGTTGTGCCAGTTGTTTGTCTTCCATTTAACGGGGGTTGTCTTATGTACATCTATACAGGTATATGGCAGATCTCAAAACTCTCTTGTATCTGGGATTGTGCTAAGAGTTCATCAATCTGAAAGGCTTCATTATATTCTTGATTAGGAGGTGTCCATATATTAGACCTACCAAATTATTTCGGGGGTGGTGGTGGTCTGAAAATGTTAAAAAATGTTTTGGGCTGTAATGTTGAAGCATAGGAAGAAGTATTACTTGCTTTGAATTGTAATACAGAATATATGGACAGCCCCCTAATATGAGCTAATTGGGTTATTCTTGTGGACACCTACACATGCGTAGTGCAGATGTAGGAGCTAACATCTGTTGATTTGCGGATAGATCATTGAAGCCATACACATAAACGTGATATTGCCTTCAGGCTTTGATCTTGACTACCTCTATGATCGATCAAGTAGTCAACAAACATTAGCTCCAATCTTGTCAGTACACATGCACATGTATCGACAAGAATAACCAAATTTCTTGAACACACTTGAATTTTAGGGAAGTGTAGGTGTTCGGTGGGACGTGTAGGCAACCCTGTTTACTGAACGAGTCTGCTGCCACCATGGGAATGGAGAAAACTTATACCTGTATTTTTTAAATTGTACATACTGTAATGGTACATGTGGGTGGTATCACTTGGTGTTCCTTCACTGTGCTGTAGGATTGCCATCAAGACTGTATTGTCACCAACCATCATGGTCAAACTTGACTAATCCCCAGAATTGAGGGAAGAGTGCTTTAATAGAGATTGAAGTGGCCAACAAACACCAGAACATATAACCTTCCCTCGCATGATCATGATGATCTGCCACTGTTCAGTTCAGGTAGAATGGTAAACAATGAGGACTCTAGTTCTCAGACTTGACTACATTTCGTAATCCTAATGGACTACGAATTCCGTAGGCAGACTGGACTACAGCCAGTAAAAGTATATAACCCCGACTACAAATAATACATAATGGACACAACCTATTACAGTTGGCACAAGCTGTATACATGGGATATAGACTGGTACACAATTGGTGAACAGGACGGACTAAGCGAGGTTGTAATTGGAACTCCCAGTAATATTTTCAGTTTTCTACTAGCTTGCAGTTGCCCTATTTTTCATCCGCAATCTTTTATTTGATACAACTGTGGAAGATGGATGTGGATAGTTTTATGCTTGCAATTGTCAGAGATTCTATTGTGATGATCACTTGTCCCAATCCATGTATCCTATACAGATGGTATGAAGCTAAGACCTTCCTCCTTTGACTGGGGTTTTGGCACTATTATCATCACTGTACTTTGTCACCCATGCAGATATTCTGTGATTTTAACTTGTATCGTCGGTCTTTATCTGGTTGGGTTTTTATGCATAGAAAAGGAATAAAAGACAAAATTATCTGATTATAAATGAGTTGAGTTTAATATCTTTGCTTTGAGGCTGAATTTTTCACCTGTTTGGCCCAAGTCAATTTTGCTGGCCCTGAACACAGGGGCTCTTTACCGTTGTTAATTGGTTAATTAGGTTGATTACACTGGTGGGGTTGGAGTCGAGGTAGGAATAAATGAGGCCCCATTTATTCTCTACCTCGACCCCCCCGTAATAACGTAATAAACCTAATTAACCAATTAAGAACGGTAACGAGCCCCTGTGGCCCTGAACTAAGTTCCAGTCATATGATTGGTGACTGCCTTTTCAGCCATGAACACCTGAGAAGGGCTGCCAATGTTATGCATTGCATCATGGGTTGTTTTTGGGGCAGCAAGGTTCACATGGTCCATATCCTGACTCGACTGTCGTGATCCTCTCGTTTTTTCTCTGTCAGCAGGGTTTCATCATTTACAGTTTATGACATTGCGAACCTTGGTCCACCGCACGCCTTACTGACCGTACAAACAATGGACAATCTCGAATCTTCATACAGGCTGATGAATACTTCTGCCTTTTGGCCTAAATGAAGGTTCCATGAAATGAAATAAAGCTTACATTTTAGTTGTTGGTCGGCTTTAAAGTTATTTCTCAAAAAACAATTCTGAGCTTTGAAGGACCTCATCGCTGCATATAACTTTATTAGCGGAGATATAAACCAGTATTTATTTGATCAGATCTGTCCATTGGAGCGATATTATGGTGTTTCATTAAGTTCGCATATTTCAACTCTCCACAGAAGTCGGGATTCCCGATTGAATTGTCTTCACAGGTACCTAATAGCTGCCTTTCGAACGGAATCCCGATATTTCCCCATACGGTAGATCATTTGGAAATGGAGGATAGAGGGTGCGATATTGTTATGATTGAGAGGAAATTCTGTTAGCTCCAGAGGCCTGTTCTGTCCATACGATAGGTGTATTGACAGACGAGAATACTGATCTGTGATATTTATCCATTGGGAACGGGTGAGTAGTAGGGTTTAATGTTGTTTTCAACCTTGTTTCATTCATATCACGACAGTGCCTACATGTGCCAGAACACGAGAGTGCTCGCAGTTCCTGTTACCCTGGACACTGATCAGCCCAGCCAGTACAGCACCCGGTCACCCATCCAAGTATTGACCGAGCTTAACGTTGTTTAACTTCGGTGATTTGATGAGAACCGGTGTGTCCAACGCTACAAGCCATAGGGAACGGCATTGTCCAAGTCAATCAAATACGATGTCACCATGAACCAACATAAGTATATCCCCAACTTTCATTGCTTGGGTGTATCGTACTTCCTTGTGTTAACAAATGGTCCAATGCTTTACAAAATACAACTGACTATATCTTCGATGGGTTTATGGTTGCAGCAGTGTCCTAAAACCATTCAGATAACAATCCCGGAATTATGACCACTAGCTATAGATAGTCTGATCACAATGCTCGATTGTCAGGGTGCTCTTACGATGGCCAATGACGATGAACAGTGCACGAAGCTCGATAGAATTGGATGTATGCTCACACAAGAAATAAATTATCTACGATGTTCGCTTGCTCACACAAGAAATAAATTATCTACGATGTTCACTGATGATATTTATTGCCCAAACCTACACCTGCTTTGATTCATGCCTTAATTCCGCCAGGAATATCCCATACAAACGTTAAAACGGAAGTTTAAAACAAAAGTTATCTCCCCCTGGGGAGTTACCTCCCCAGGGAATTATTATCTCCCTTTGGGGAGCTCTCTCATCTCAGCCAGGATATATAAGCCAGCTCCCAGTATACACTTCCTCTTTTCTCGTTTGTAACCTCCAGTGGTTACATCAGGGAGTTCCATACAGCTAGTTGTTGTTGTTAAATTTGTACTCTATTTACGGAAAAGTTTTTCTTGAATATTATGTCTGAGTATTCTATCCCAATTGTCTTGCCGTTCGTGTGGGCGAGTTTCGACACGCTTAGACGCCCACACACGTTGTTTCGCGTGTAAAGATAAATTATGCTATCGAAATAACACGTGTGAATTTTTGGGATTCATGTACTTGGAAAAATATATGCTTAAGCACGTAGGTCTTACCTACTGCAGGCTACTGAAAACCTCGATCTATCGGAGGTCGATAGACGTGTTTTTATACGCCCGCCAAAAAGGCGGACGTATTATGTGATGGCGGTTTCCGTCCGTCTGTCCGTCCCCCATGTCCGGTCTATATCTGGAACAGTTTTCTATTTACAGTTCCAATTTTTGGTGAGTGGAGACCCTACGGAGAGACGATGTGTCGCGTACAAAAATGAAGGTCGCGGTCAGAGGTCAAAGGTCACTGGCCTGAAAAACAGGAAATCAGTGAAGTGTTCGTGTCCGGTCTATATCTCTGGATGTTTTCTATCCACAGTTGCAATTTATTGTGAATGGATACATCAGTTGGAGACGATGTGTCGCGTACCGAAATTCAGGTCGAGGTCAGAGGTCAAAGGTCACTGTTGCCTAAAAATCAGGAAATCATTGATCATTGATAGTTTTCCATCTACAGTTCTAATTTTTGGCGAGTGGATGCCCTAGGGGGAAACGATGTGTTGCATGCCAAATGTAGGTCGAGGTCAAAGGTCAGTGTGAATGAAAAATCAGGAAATCATAAATTTCTAATTTTTTGTGAGTGGATTCAATAGGGGGAAATGAAGTGTTGCATATCAAAATATAGGTCAAGGTCAAAGGTCATTGTGACCCAAAAATCAGGAAATTATTAAAAATAACATTTTTTTTTGTGCCAGTAGATACATTAGGGGGACTCAATGTGTCACATATTAAAATGTAGGTCAAGGTCAAATGTCAAGGTCACTGTGACCCCAAAATCGTGAAATTGTTAAAAATCTTCATTTTTTGTGTCCATTGAGAAATTACGGGAAGATGGTTGTCATGTACCAAAATTTAGGTCAAGGTCACTGTGACTCCAGAATCAAGAAATCTTTGAAAAGTACTTTTTTTTTGTGTCAGTAGATACATTATGGGGACATGATGTGTCACGTACCAAAATGTAGGTCAAGGCCGAATATCAAGGTCACGGTGACCCCCAAAATCATGAAATTCATAAAAATCGTGATTTTTTTGTGTCCATTGATACATTGACGGAAGACGATGTGTCATGCACCAGAGTTTAGGTCAAGGTCAAAGGTCAAGGTCACTGTGACCCCAAAATCAGGAAATCATTAAGTCACATTTTCATATGCCTGTCGAAGATGAGGTCATGTAATGCGATGTTGCGTTCTGTCCATTCATCCATGCGATATCTCTAGTTTCAAGGTATGGAATGGTATCAGATACCTTACTCGCATGGCGAAGAGGAGACATACATCAATTTGTCAAATGTCAAGGTCACAGTCCCCCAGAATTGAATCAAGTTTAGCTGACTATATGTGTTGGGTTGGAATATTCAGAGTTCTCTCCCCTACATGTATATGGCATTTGTCCTGTGGAGTTGTCTCCCATGTTTGAAACAGCTACATTTAGTTAAACTGTTGTGAAATAGAAACCATACATTTACTAGTTTTACGTGGTGCGGGGTCCTTTATGAACTTCATACCCGTTTATCAACTCAAGAACAAAGGTTTACTTCATCACTTTCTTCTTCCTTCATGAAAAATTCTCTCGTCTGAAAGAAATCCATTTGCAGGAAAAGTACTATTTTCTTGTGTTTGACTATTGTCGATTTCATTGTGGGATATGTGAGCTCTCGGTTCTTGCTCCAAGGTCACCTAGTTTCCAAGAGTTAAGCTCATTTTAGTTTATCATTCAATTTTAGATGTGATATGTTACATTCTCAGAAGCACAAAATTGTAGACCTTTTTCCGGATTGCTAGCTACCAATTGGAATCAAGGCGATTAAACAACCTTGAAATTTGGACCAATGTAATTCCAGATATACGGGCGTATATTGAAGCCCTTTGGGCTCTTGTTGAAATTGCCTTAGTGAAAGACATCAAATTATAGAGGTCCCGTTTTGGATTTGTCTCCTAAATTGAAAAGTCCGGCACCTTCTTCCGTGTCTGATAATATTCCCCCTAGTGGTACCGTTCCTACAGGGAGATAACCAGAGTGTACTTGAAAGTTTAGCCTTCTCTGGTATAGCATTGTCTGGGAAACCGGTTTCTTTGTTCAGACAGACAAAGGCCAGGTCGCGGCTGTCGGAACACTCCATTGTCTCCGACGGACAAAAGAATTTGTTCTCACCGCGTGTAGTTCACCGACTCCTCTGTCATTTGGTCTTTCTCCGGCTGATTCTTACAATAGGAATAAAAATCGTTCTGTATCTACCTTTACGATTTAAATCTTCCTCTGCTAGTTTGTCTAAAAAGAAAACTGCCTCTCATTCTATGGAAAGGCGTGCGAACTCGACTGTAATTGTTCGGTTTACGGATTTACAACCTCCACTTTCGGCGTATGTTGACACGTCACGTCGTCGTTTCCGTGTTTCTGATCGTCGCTCTTGTTTCATCGCAACGCCGTTCTCGTTCTCGACAGTTCATTCAGGAGGTTATTTTTATTACGTTTGAACTGTACGAAATTGAACAAAGATTTTTCTTCACGGAATAAAAATGCTTCAACGTATTATAACTTCGGAGAATTACAAGTTCTGCAGGGAATTTTGCAGACCGTCATTTTTCGTTGTGTTGTTGTTGTTGTTCTTGTGTTCCGGATTTTCTCCAGTTTTTGGTAGTTTTTCTTCTATGCATTCAGTTCATTGCTCCTACCAAAATTTAGTCTCTTGTTATATCAAATGTGACTCTGTTTATTTGATATCATGTGATCAAGAGAGAACTTGCAGAGTTTTTTCTCTGTCTTTGATTTTACGTGTGTTGTTGTTGTTTGGTGCGTTTGTCTTCGTCATCACAAGTCAAAGCTATACACTACGGCTCTTTGTTACATTGTAATGAGCTACATTATTACTCTCTTTGTGTAATCAAGGGTGGGTTGAACAACAAAAGAGATCACGAGTTCTTTATTAAGAAAAATGTGCTATTCTTTGGAATACATTTTTCTGCTAGTAAATATTGCATTGTGATATTTTTATGTTTTCACAACCAAATTTTCCCATCGGTATATTGAATTAGACGTACAATTCAAACTGGGTTGAGCTTTAATTTTATTTTCTTCTTTCTGAGAAATTATTATTATTAGCTTGAGTGAGTTTATTTTTCCGAGAAATCTTAGGATTGATCTTTACCCTGTCTGTGTCAGGATCAACCTGAAGTTTCTCAATCATCTGCTTGGGACAGCATAAGTTTGTTCCATCGGGCGGTCTTCTTGTTCTTCGTAAGTTACTTGCGTCCGAGTATGTTTACCGGTTACAGCCTTGTAAGAAGAATCACAGACTGCTCTTTAGCAATGTTTTTCTCCTCGATAGCCTCGTCCAAACATCTTTTGGTCTACAGCATTTGTATAAAAATTGATCTTAATTTTTATTCCGGATGATAATTTCATCTATTCCTTTTGAGGACTTATATGCAGTTTGGTCCTCTAATTAGGGGGCGGTTCTAGATTGAACATTGTTTGGTTTGGTCAATTCAATTTTATGAAGTTTATGACCTTATAGTTCATCTACCGGCGAGAGACATCTAAATGTATTTCCTGTCTTCGGGGAATTTTAAAAATTTTTATGGAAGATCTTCTTAGTTTACGTTGGAAGTTTCTTTGTGTTGATTGTCGGGGATGTTACTACCAAGCTGAGTAACGCTCTCGATTAACGCTGGGGACAAGGAATGTGTTCATTCTCTTAGATGCGTTTCAAATCTCATTACAAGTCTCGCATACTACGGCTGTTTTGTTTCGGACTCCACTGTGATTTTTCCAGTTTCGGCTTTAAAGTTTTTCAGATTCATCTTCAGTTGTTTTTCCATAACGTCGTTCTTGTTCTCTTCGACGTCGTTTCTCGTACATTTTTAAGGTTTTACCCTGCTCCTTTGTGAGCGTATATGTACAATAAATTGAACTGATTTGTTACAATTTGGGAAAATCACTTCGCCGAAGCAACGCCTTTCGCGTTTCGCATTACGTCGCGACGTTCCATTACGCCGCCACGTGGTCCTCTTACTCCTGTACGTCTTTCTCATACATCTGTTAGACGTTCCCGTACGCCATAACGTCGTTCACCACGTCGTTCTTTTATACCCCTTTATCAGGGTCGTCAAGTTTGACAGTTCCGGTCTCCATTTCTAGATCTTTTTCTTGATTGTCATAGAGACTGCGACGTTTGTTTGCCTGCACGTGTCTCGATTTCGGTGTTTTTCTAAAAAAAAAAAAAAAAAGAAGAAAGACGTTTCGGTTGATGCCTTTTTCTTTATCGCGGGGTTGACCCCCATCGCTTTAAAGGCGAGATGCATTTCTTCTTTTACCCATTCATCCTCGTTTTTCGGCGTTTTTCCTACGATTCACCATCGTCGGTCGTCGGTTTGTGTGACAAGTCCTTCCGTTCGGAGTCGGCATCGCCCTTGTATCACTTTTATAGTCTGGGCGTTTTTCTCCATCTTGGGGCTTTCACATCGAGGTTTACTTGCGGTGGTGCCCCTAGTGGTTCGATCACGGGGAGTTCGCTTTTCAACTCTGTTATTCAGACGCGAGGAAAAGTAACAGTCCCATTCTTCATTCTATTTGAAGAAAAGCCATATTGTGACCGAGTGTGACACCTTGTGGCTGGTGCCGTCAAGATTTTTGGTCACATATAGACCAGTTTTTGTTGCACTTCCGGTGGTCGAATTATGGGGGGGGATTACCGTGGGTTCGTCGTTACTTTGGGGACAGGTTTGCGACTCTCCCCATCAAGTGCTTCGTCCCGTATAGACCGTTGGACCAGTTTTTGACGTGGGCATTATAGTTGTTTTGTCGTCAACTGCTAGCTCTTGTCATTTCTACGCAGGACCTTAATCATTACGGTCGTATCCTGGTTCGGTCACTGCAGTTCCTTCTGTCTTATTACAGACGTCATCCCTCAATCCATTAGTGCTGGTATTGACGTCTCTATTTCCACCTCTGTTTTTGCTGGCAGTCCCGCCACATCGTCATGTGGGGTGTTCATTTCCGGCTAATAGTCTTGGTTGCCAGAAAAAAAAAGACAAAAAAAAGACGATGTTTTCTACCAATCGGTCTTCCACATCGCAGCTCTATCAAGTGAAATGGACCTATTTCGTCTCTTGATGCCGTGAACGTGATGCCGATCCCGACTCTGCCTCTATTTCCTTAGTAGCTGACTTCCTCCTTCACCTTCATCGTGATATGAAGTTTCAAATCAACACCATTGAGGGGTATCGATCTACTTTGGCTAGGGTTTTACGTCTTTCTGCCGGCATCGACATTAGTCTAAATGACAACATCGCTGCGCTCATTCGGGCCTTCGCGTTACGGTCTCGCCGTACTCGCCAGCTGTTACCGAAATGGGTTATTGGTGTGGTTCTGTGTGCTCTGATTCGTCCGCCCTTTGAACCCTTGCAGTCCGCTTCTCTAAAAACTGTTGCCTACAAGACTGTTTTTCTGGCGGTTTTTGCTTTGGCGTCTAGAGTGTCTCAACTTCATGCTCTTGAGAGATCATCTATTACCTGGACGGCGGATTGGTCTCGCATCCCCTTTCGACCCATTCCTGTGTTCATCGCCAAAAATGAGTCTGTTCGCCTAGGTCCGTGTGCTCTACGTTTGTACTCCATTCCTGCGTTATCAGACTTCGTGCATGACTTTGAAGACGACCTTTCTGTTATACCCTGTTCGAGCCATTCGCCAGTACGAGTATGAGCTGGCCGAATGGGTAGAGTCGCGAGAAGAGTTATCGTTTCTATCTCACTCGTACCGATCCCGGTCGGGGCTCTCGTCTATTATTCTTGTCCCTTCGGCCGTATGCAGTGCGTGACATTACTAAGAATACCATTGCTTCGTGGTTGAAGAAGACCATAAAGTGGTCATATCTTTTGGCCATTTACGCTCCCCCACTACTATCTACTGCTTCTTCTCGGAAATTCGTGCCATCGCTACGTCATGGCCTTTATGGAAGAACTTGTCCCTCCATGACATTGTCTAGTCCCGTGCTTGGACGACAAACTCCACGTTCACCAATTTCTATCTGAGAGATATGTCACTGCAATCAGATAGAGTGACCACGCTTGGGCCGCTGGTGGCTGCCCAGCACGTGGTCAAGTAGTTTTTCAAAAAAGAGGGTGGGGGGGCATTTTTCATCATCGCAGCAAGTCAGCCAGCTTGCTGTATCATCTCGTCTCATCTGTCAGTCATATTATATGTCCACATACTACATGATCGCCTAAGAAAGGAGTAATAGGTCAGCTTGCCAGCCATCGACTCTCAAGTCATCAAGGCCTGACACAATGGAGAGTTTAATCTTTGCCTTTACTGCAGATTTGCTTGTGTCATTTCAGGTTGAAGCTATGACCTTATTCCAGATCATCTCAGCTGAGTCACCTGCGGTCAACTCACAAGTTCAACGTACAAAGAACTGACACTGTTGTGAGTAATATGTTTTGTTTTAGGTTTCCAGTGTCAGCAACAGCTAAAGTACAGAGGGTTGACGAGGACGTAGAGTAGACTCAGTACAACCGCTGTCAACTCATAACAGCCCAGTGTCAGCGACAGGGGACTAAAGTACAGGGAGTTGACTTCAGTCGGTTTGTGGACTGAGAGTGGTTATAAGTCACCATGTATGCTACGAAGGCGCTCTAATGCACTTCCGATTCGTACATCGCTTACTTTAGCATACCTCATAGTGCTTCAGGCCTCGGTCCCTGCGGGTTGGTAAGATTTGTGCACCACATCCACGATCACAGAGTTGAAGACATTCAAAAGATAAGTAACTTCTATTACTACTCCATAATTACCCACTGCATCCCGAGCAGGGTTCTTTTTGTTGAGAATTATTGTCATATCTGTGATCATTTAAGGTCACCTAAGACAAGTAATAGGTCAGTTGGCCAACCACCATCTCTCAAGTTATCGTTTATGACCTGACACAATTGTGACTTTTAATCTTTGCCTTTACTGCAGATTTGCTTGTGTCTTTTCAGGTTAAAGCTATGACGTCTTCTTCTAGATCATCTCAGCTGAGTCATCTGCGTCCATCCTAGGGTGTCCAGTGTCAGCAACATGCACTAAAGTACAGAGGATTAATGAAGACGTAGAGTAGACTCAGTACAACCGCTGTCAACTCACAACAGTCCAGTGTCAGCGACAGGGACTAAAGTACAGAGAGTTGATTTCAGTCGGTTTGTGGACTGAGAGTGGTTGTAAGCTGGTCACCGTGTTCGCTACGTAGGCGCTCTAATGCCCTGTCGATTCGTTCATTGCTTACTTTAGCATACCTCATAGTGCTTCAGGCCTGGGTCCCTGCGGGTTGGTAAGAGTGTGCTCCACATCCAAGAACACAGCTACATGGATGAAGACATTCAAAAAGATAAGTAGCGACTTTCTTACTCGTTGACTACCTCCTGTGTTTCAGACCAGAGTTTTCTTGTTGAGTTTATTGTGTCTTGTTGGTGATCTTCTCAGCGGATATACAGCTTGCCATTGAACAACTACAGCAAGGCCGAGGTTCCCACCTCCATATGTTGGTAGTGAGGCATAAATCAAAGCAGGTGTAGGTTTGGGCAATAAATATTAAACATTTATAAACAATGTTACTATTTATAACCAAACCAAACCTGCTGTGATGTAATGGCCCTCGCATCCTTCCCCTCACTCCGCGGCCTTGTACACCACAGGTCTCGGTTATATCAATGAGAAAAGAGGAAGTGTATACTGGGAGCTGGCTTATATATCCTGTCTGAGATGAGAGAGCTCCCCAAAGGGAGATAACTCCCTGGGGAGGTAACTCCCCAGGGGGAGATAACTTTTGTTTTAAACTTCCGTTTTAACGTTTGTATGGGATATTCCTGGCGGAATTAAGGCATAAATCAAAGCAGGTTTGGTTTGGTTATAAATAGTAACATTGTTTATAAATGTTTAAGTTTTCTTTGTTGACTCGCATGGTCTAGATGCAATGCCACCAGTGCAGTGGGATTACTTTTCTAGGATCCCTCGACTGTTTTGATGCATACTAAGTTTGAAGGTAACTTTGGATTCCTTTAGGGCATGACCTTTAGAATGAGCTCCTGTACATTTTGCAAAACAATTGCTAGAAGGCTTTTTCCAAGATGGCCACCATAAGCATTTATGTAATATGACGTTTTGCAGCAAAAATCGCTATAAATGTCCACTCGAGGGTTTTTACCCCTCAGGCAAATTTTTCCTGAAGGGTATTGTCGTCGTCGGTGTCGTCCGTCTGTCTGTCTGTCCGTCCGCCTGTCTGTCCGTCTGTCCATCTTTCTTTCTTGTGGACATGATATCTCAAGAAGAATTATAGCTAGCATAAACCAGACCATTGCAGCTGGAGATTTTAAATTTGGTATGCAGCATTGCACAAGCCTATTGAAATTGGACACATTTCGCTGGTTTTTACCCCTCAAGCAAATTTAGCCCGAAGGGTATTGTCAGCGTCGTCTGTCTGTCCATCTTTCTTGTGGACACAATATATCAAGAAGAATTATAGCCAGGCATTGTAAATTCATACCACATATGCATCGGGTGAAAGGTCAGAAGCCTATTGAAAATAACTGACCATGACCTATTTTATCAAGGTCAAATTCTAGTATTTGCTATACTTTTTTGAAGGATTAAAGCTAGGGTAGCCAAATTCATATTATATATGCAAGTGGTGATGGACTAGAAGCCTGTCCCAGTTGACTGACCTTGACCCATTTTTTGAAGGTGTGAATGAGGATACTACGAGTCTTGTTGATGCGCCAGTTGGGGGGTCTACGTTATTCAGTTTATTGAACGTTAATAAAGATAGACAAGCGCCCCCCTCCACTCAAGTTTCTTTCTTTTCAGACCGGGCGAAGGGTCAATCAGGTAAGAAAATGACCCAGATCGTTCAAGTGGAAGGGACTCTTGAAGATATGGACACCGGCTCAACTACGACAGTGGACGTCGAGATTCCTATCGAGCGGACACCTGTACACGACGACGAAGGGAAATCGATAACGGGTCCAGGCTCGGTGTCGGAGGGCCAGTCATTGCCGATCGCTCGATCGGTATTGACTTTTGATGATGAGAATTTACGCAAATCTATGGAGGTGCCTAATACAAAATTTTCATTTGGACGCGGGCTTGCGAGATTGCCGTCCCCAATCTCGTTGAGGCATGGATTGTCCAGTCGGTCTTTACCAGCTGGCCAGTCTAACTTTCTCCAAGCTACTTCCGGTTTCTCTGGTGGCCCTTCCCGTCCCACTGCCGAGACGTTGATGACTACGAGCCACCAGAGATTGAGGTTCCCGCAACAACGCCAGATGGGTATGTATATAGGTACCTATAATATGCCAAGTTATTTGCCTGCCACTGTGACGTAGTATCAAGTAGGTCAAATTTTGAGGCATCCGGAAAACGTACCACTGCAGCCCTTGCATGGCTTGGCACAATT